>WBOK01000054.1:0-264374 GCA_009289805.1 Alternaria gansuensis | reverse complement strand
TTCCCCCCCCCACCACGCCTTCACACGGCCTTTTGTCGCCCTGCACAACTGTAATACAACCCCCCCTTTCCTGCATTCACGACTTCTTTTCGTGCTGGTGCGGCTGTTTCTTCCTTATCAAGTCGCCGATCATCGCGCCTCTTGCCCTCCACGTCACCATCGCAACGGCTTAACTGCTTGTTGCTTCTCTTCCTGCATTCCTTCGCGCACACTTTGATACCCCTTTACCTGTTTTAATATTTCCCTCTCGCACGACCTTGGCTTCGATTTTCCAGTCGAATCTCAGTCGCGCCTTTGCTGTGTTGCGACTGCTGCCAACGTCATCCTGCAGCCCCTACTAGCACCTGGACTTCGATGTGCACGACCCCCACCACTTCAGATGAGCTCTGTTGGCTGTAGGCTTCCACTTCATTCACAATGCAGTCCATGTTCCGCCTCCCATGGTGTAACGAGTCGCCTGGCGACAAGATCATGGAGAAATCCACGCTTCACAAGCCAAGACCGCTGCCCGTCGTCGACATGCCACACTTCATGAACAAGATCAAGCGGAAACGGACAGACAGTCCGGAACCCGTAGTGAAGAAGTCCAAGGGTGCGCATGGCGAGGTGAGATCATCTGTCAACGCAAATGCGAATGCAAAAGTTGCGACCGAGAATGGACGTCTTGCAGACGCACCCAAGGCTGCTTCTGCTGAAGTCTTGGATGCCCGACCCAAGGCGCATCCATCAAGGAAAGAGGGTGCAAGTAAGAGCAAGGCTTCAAAATCTTCGCAACCGGCTGCCAAGCCTGAACCCATCAACACGCCATCTACCGCCATGGACTCTGGACTGACCCCTGTGCAACAAGCCATCGAGGCGCAAATCAACTACGACATCTTGCTTAAACACAACGAACTTCGATTGATCGAACAGGAGCTAGCCAAGTGCCAGGTTTCCCTCGAACAGCTGAGGCGGTGTTCGCTCATTCCTTTCCCGGGCACCCAAGGCCTCAGTGAAGACGTCAGCCACGGTGTGGGTGCTTCGCTGCAACCCAACTCTGGCTTCACGGAACCCCAGTATGCTGCTCCTTGGGGAGTTACCGACGGCCCCTACACTCGCCACTATGCAAAATGGCTCATCTCGGATGCCAAGTTCGACCCTGTTTCTGAACGCGCGCTCGCTCAGCAAGCTCATGGTTACTTCGGCTCTGGTGAGGGCAGGACGACGCGCGGCAGCTTTGCTGACTACGGCTCAGCTCACAGAGGCCGCACGTCGCGAACTTCGACTGGAATGTTGAAGCTCACGCCTCTTGGTGAAACTCCAGCACCAGCGCCCAAGGTTGACCCGCTGTTGCACAAGCGATCGACCGATGGACAGTGGGTGCGCTTGTACTGCGCCCCTTGTGGCCACAGTAACTTCTCAAACACACAGGGTTTCCTGAATCATTGCCGAATCAAACACACTCAGGTTTTCAAGAGCCATGACGCTGCAGCCATTGCGTGCGGTGTCCCTGTTGATGTTAACCAAGTTGGAACTCCTGTTGCCGCTACCGAACCAGCCAGCACCCCAGCTGCATTGCCAGCCGTATCTTTCTCCATTCCTGCTACTCCCGGTACCGTTCACCCACTAGCATCGCAGTCCGCACCTGCCCCACAAGCCCGGGGCGTTCATCGTGATCCCAACACCTTGCCACTTGACAGTTCCAAGACTGCCACACCAGCCAGCTTTGTCAAATCATGCTCAACACCGTACCTCGCTGCCCGTTTCGAGAACAGTGGCGCCCAGGGCAACTTCAACGAGATTGTCGAGACTGCACGTGCCAAGGTTGACCTGGATGCAATAGACGCTTCAGATGATGACAGTCCTGCTCCAACTCCAATTTCTCCAGTGCCGCCCCATCTCGCCCGTCTCCCCACCAGTGGTCCGTCCAGCAAAGCCCCGTCGGCACGGCCAGGCAGCAAAAAGGGTAGCCAATCAAGTCATGCGCGCCTTCCGTTATCGTTCCAATCTCCCACCAAGTCTGAAGGCCATGATCACGAGCTAAGCTCACCGGTAGATCTCAGCCTCAACACCGTTGAGCCTAACCCGGGTCTGGTTAGCGACCACGATGATGACGATGATGAGGACGCCGACGATGCGCACAGCCAGCCAGACCTCTCTATTGGCGGCGATGACGTCATGGTTGAAGATGCGAGCGATGTCGAAGGTGTTCAACAACGTAGGGGTTCGCAACCGGCACTCCATGGATGTTTTGAAAAGGGAGAGGGGAGCCGGAAACACTGAACTGTGAGAGCGAGACTATTACGGCTCACTCTGCCGTTGTTTCTCCTCCCCCTACATCTTCACGGTCTTTTTTTTTCCATTACTTCCCAACTTGGCGGTTTTCCCTACTTCTACATTTTTACACGGGTACCAGCAATGGACAGGGACTGTCCGGCTGGTTCAGGACATTGCAACATGTTTTGCGTATAGTTTTTTTGTCGTTCACTCCTTGGATGCTGCTGTTTTCATGCAAACGCCGTTTAAATGTGTCAGAAACTCTCATCTCACGAGCGGATATCCTCAAGAGGGTGTTTTAGTAGGCGCTGGAATCGTCGTGTATCATCATCTGCTATATGTACGAAATTGGGAGGAGGTATCTGATTTGGGTTCATCCTTTATGGGGGTTTCTGGGATTAGATGGACTTGAGGATGTGCTGTTACACCGAGAAACTGATGGCAAGAGGGATTGTGAAAATTTGCTTGTTTGCTGCCTTGTATATATATTTTTTTATAATCTTTACGAAAACAAAACTTCAAGAGGTCTTGTTAAAACTTGTGAGTGTTGCATGAAAGAAGTGTTGGATGTCTGATGGTGAGACTCATGATCTAGTTCCTTTCTGATGTTGTTCCGTCATGCCTTGCATCGTAAGTGCGTGTTGGGCGGACGTCCCTCCTCAACGCAATGTGTCGTCCTATAAACGACAACTTCACTCAACTCATAAATTGCAAGACCTGCTCATCGTTAGCCTTTTACTTCTCACCTCTCTCCTCCTCCTCCTCCTGCTCCTCCTCTTCTTCCTACCCTCACTTCTACATCACATCAGAATGTCAATCCAATTGTACTTACAGCCATGACAATACAGGCTAAACTAACGTACGGACTCAGCCTCTCGCCCACACGCGCAGCCTTCCAAATCGGCGATAACCAATATGTGTCTTTGTTGCGATCGAGTGGTCCCGGGAAAGTTGCGTGTGCATAGGCCGACGTGCAGATTGTGAGAAGAAGGACAAGGAGGAGGGATTGGAAATTGAAGAGTGCGGTCTAGAAGGGAAGGGGCGTTAGCTGGAATGTTTGGTAGGGGTGAGAGGATAGAAAATGGGGGAGATGGGGGTGGGCAGACCATTATGCCGGATAGCTGGGCGGAGGGTTATGCGTGAACGTATATGGAATGATGGTGGTCGCAGACTGTCTGTCTCTCTGTCTGTCTGTCTCTCTGTCTGTCTGTCTCTCTGTCTGTCTGTCTCTCTGTCTGTCTGTCTCTCTCTCTCTCTATGTGTGTGTGTGTATTGAGGAAGATTGAATCTTGAGGAGGAATGAGGTAGAGCTGCTGCCTGCGAACGTGCCGCTTCTGGACAGATTGTCGCTTTCGTTTGCTGGTTGGTAGTTGTTTCGTGATCGCGTAGGCGGACGCTGGACGGGACAGAGGTCTGTGCGCGCCCGCATGTTTGTGGATCGTCATTGCAGCGGTTGCGCCAGTTCTTGGGGACAATGGCAACTGGAACTCGTCGCGACATCAACCTCAACAGCCGCAGACTTGCACAAATCAATCTACACCCCCATTCCCGGCTTTGCGCCTTCGATTCAAGCGCTACAACTACTACTACATTCGAAGAGCGAGCTCGAGTCGGACACGGAACACCGGGTGCGACCGTTGGTGGAGAGCGCGACAGAAACACAACACCATGACTGAGCCACGCATGAGACTGCGGCAAAAAGGCCAACAGTTCCCCACGCAAGACTGTACGTTTGTGCCGTTTCCTTTTTACCACACAGGGGCTGTGAATCCTAACACACACCTCCAGTAGAAGCATTCCTCCTCGCCTTCGGCGATAACGACTACCCCCTTCCCGAAACCATGCGCGTCCTCGACGAAATAATAACCGACTACATCATCGAAACATGCCACGAAGCCGCCTCGGTAGCGCACCACGCCCGGCGCGCCAAAATCAAGCTCGATGATTTTAAATTCATGCTAAGAAGGGATACTGGCAAGTTGGGAAGGGTGTCGGAGATGCTGGAGACGGATAAGGAGTTGAAGAGGAAGAGGAAAGCTTTTGATACTGATGAAGGGGCTGTGTTGGACAAGGGCGATGGTGAGGATGGGGGTGAAAAGGGAGGAGAGGGCAACGGGGGGAGGTTGGGGAGGCCGAGGAAAACTTTGAAGGGGGGGGAGGAGAGGGTGGACAGGGGGGACGGTGGAGAGGTGGAGAGGAAGAAAAAGAAGAAGAAGAGGGATTTGGGGGGTGGTGGAGATGATGCTAGTACAGTGCGGAGTGGATGAGGTTGAGGTTGAGGGCTTTGTTGGTCGTGGATCGTAACTTCCTTGCTCTTCACACGTCGCCCGCCCTTGCTGAGCCGGATTTCATCGAGTGCAGTGGGAATAATCGGACCAGCAATCGGCCTACGGCGAGCTCGACGTACAAAAAGTGTATTGGGACGACGCTAGGTCCTGGAACCGGTGAAGACCCATCGGCTCATCATTATCAGACGAAATTGAAACGCTGCTTAATTGGCGAGCATCGAGCAACGGGATAAGTCGAGATGAGGGGTTTGTGCATTACTGGGAGTATCGGATTATCGGAAGACATTCACTGGCGTTTTACTATGGATACCCACTTAAGCCTGAAGAACTTGGAGAAGAGAATTGACTGCTTTTCATTTTGAAGATACCTTCTGTTCCGCTCTCCCACTGTAACCCAACTTCCCTTCCCCTTCTCCTTCTCTTAAATATCTTCCTTCTGCTCTCCCTTTTAATTGGCCAAACCAAGTCTGTGAATTTTGTTGACTTCACAATCTATTCTATTGACTCATTGCCTAAAACCGACATCGCCTCCTAATCTTAGACTACGGTATGCACCTTTCCCATGGCAAATTCGAACCGAGCTACAAATACTTTGCTGATTGAGCAACACTGTCACTGTAGCTGAAAAACTAGTAATTCTCTACCCCTTCATGGCGGAGAACATGGGGCGCATGGAACATGTGGTTGTTTATCGTGTTTTAGTATGGGAAGGCAGGTTGAGAGCGGCCGAATGGACAGCGTAGAGAAAGGAGATGAGACTAAAAGGGATCGAGGAGTTTGGAATTAGAAGTCAAGGACGACGGGTGGAGTCTCAAATCGACAGTGGTCTGCGCCTTCCCCTTCTACAAGTCGCTCTCACCTCTCTCACCAGCGTATGATTCCCCTGAGGTGTATCCATCATCAGCGTCGCAACCTTTTCGGTTCTGCCATCTACATAAGCCTCACGCAGGAACTCTGATCAAGCCTCTCCAACATGAAGCTCCGCTTCCACACCATCTTCGCAGTATTGGCTTCCACACACGTCCTCCCTCCAACTGACACCCCACCAACAAACTTCACCCATGATGCCGACTTCAGCAACATCTTCAACACGTCTGACACTTCTGCCGTCTACACAACCGCCAACCCACCCACCAAATTCGAAAAAGCCGTATCCATCGGCCTCACCCTCATCTCAGCCATGAAATCCAAAGACAGTGTCGCCCGCTGGTTTTTCAAAGACCTCCCCCTATTCTCCTCCACCTGTCAATCCCCCTTCACTGGCGACGGCCGCGAAGAGCTGGCAAAATGGGGTTTCGACGACAGTGACGCGCTGAGCGCCACGATAGCAAACGAGTGTGATTTCGACGCATACCACCATATCAAAGCCGCGTTTGATGAACTGGGGTTGGATACTAGGGCAGCCAAGGACGGGGGTCCAAACCACTGCTTCAAGGTCAATCACCGGGATGGCGTAGCGATCAAAAGGAATGAGGATGGGAGTTTGCCAAGTGAGGCAAATCAATACTATGATGTCTGTGGGAAGGAATACAGGGTAAGTAAGGTGTAATCTTCTTTCCACCTACCTTCATCTTTAACAACAACCAGCACAAACTAATAACATGTATGTAGCTAACCCCCTAGCTCAGGCCACAGGAGCGACCTACGAATTCGCCGTCAACCCCCACGGTTTGATCGCCTTGATGAACATCATGAGCTTGACCTACTCTGCAAAAACATACACATGGTTCCGTATGCCCCTCCCCCATGAACTTCCCCATATAGGAACACCCCAAGATATAGGCTGGGCAATGTGGAACCGTGTCAATGCACCGGACCTCTCCAACATCAAATATCTCCTCGTAACTCAGGTCATGAATGCAGCTTCGAGGGAGCTGTTCCGGAGTGCACTCGAAACTCTGGTGCCGCCGCAGAGTGAGTATAAACTCTGGCCTGGTCATGAGTTTGGGCTGGAGACAAAGGGCGGACAGGCGATATTGGGTATGTGGAATTAATCAAACATGTGGAGAGTTTGCTGGAGCTGATCAACAATGCAAACAGGCTCACCGGTGGGTAGATGGGCTGGATATCTTCTGCTGCAGCATAAAGAACAGCTTGGCGGGAACCGGTATATCGACAAGGTTAGGTTGTTCAAGCCACCCGGTGCAAGTCTCCCGTATCTGCTCTTCTATGTAGCTCCGGATCCGGCTGTTGGTGAAGCTGGGCTCGTGACTGCTCAACAATTTGCAGATGAGAGGAACTCGACACGTACAGGTGGCAAAAGTACAGATGACAAGTACATCGTGAGGGAACACGTTATGTATTTGCGGTCATAGACCAGTGGAATGTACAGCTACCCCCAAGTCGGGGCTATGTCATATGAAGTCCAAGATGAGCTTTTGAATACTCCTTTCAAGATGAGAAGAAATTGTACCATGACCTCATACGAAATCAAAAACATCCCCCTTGTCCCCAATCATCCTCCCCACCCTCTTACTCCCCACAATTCTCTCCAGCTCCAACCTCTCCCATCTCGAAAAACATACCTTGACACTCGCCTCCGCGCGACTAATCTCCGCCCTCTCAATCGTCTTCCCTACAAAACCTATAACCTCGTCGTAGAACTTGGGATTCTCGGGGACGCCGTAAAAGACAACCCGCTTCACGCCGCGGATATTGTATCTGTGGAAGTGATGCGCACGGCCAGTGTATAGTAGCAAAGAGTGCTTTCCATTCATGAAATGTGATCGAGCTTTGCGAACATCCGTTGCATCGGTATACTCACTAATGGACGCATACGCAAGATCCGAATCGACGAGCGAGTTCCTCACCCGTACAAAATCAAGGTAACTCGGTATGAAGACGAGGACACCCAAACCCCCATCTGGGGTTTTCGGCAATCGGGTAATAGACGACAGAATGGAAGTACTGAAGTATTTGAACCGCGCGTCAGGGTCCGTGAGATGGGATGGTGAGTCAAACCGAAGGAACGTTTGCTTGATGCCATAGGAGAGGGATTCTATCAACCCCGCAGAATTGTCGGCGACGTATTTCAAGCGTCCGGCGAAGTTGCGCATGTGCTTGTTGTACAATGTGTTTAGCTTTGGTGTGAGGAAAGCTGAGAGGACAATGGTTTGGCGGATACATGAGGCGTGACCGTCTAGGTACCAGGATTGCACGCGAGAGAAGTCGCAGCCGTGGGCGTCTCTGGGTTGGAGGTTGAGGTGCTCAAAGACGAATTCGGCGTGTTCCCAGTTTTGCATCAGTGTTGCGTCTGCTTGCTCCATGATGACCATCTCAATAGAGGAGAGGAAATCCGCATCGCGTTTTTTGGGATCCCCGGATTCGATGGCGCGGCGTAGGCCGAGGGCTGAGGCGAAGATGATGTCCGAGTTGTAGAAGGTTGAGTAGAGTTTGAGGGTTTTTCGCGTGAGCTTGACGCCGATGCGAAATTCGTTTTCGTCGTTGCCTTCGAACAACTCGCGGAAGTCGGCGGGTCGGTCGGATGAGAACTTGTCTTCGGGGAGGGAGAAACTGTCCAGGAATCTCTTTTTATTTTCTTGCTGCTCGAAGTCGTGGAGTTTGGTGATAGTGTCTAGTACACGCACACAAGCTTGCTTCGTCTCGAGCAGGAACAGGATCTTTGGGCGCGTAAAGCCTTGGTCGCGGTACTCGGCGTCGTCGTCTTCCTTTGCGGCTGCCAGTTTCGCGTTGTTCTTCAATACCCGATCTCGCGTCATGAGGATGTGATTCAGCGCATGCAGACAGGTAATGTCTCGCAGACGGCTGGCGTTTTGTACAGTCCTCGCGCCAAACAACAGATCCTGATAGCCAAATATTGGAAGTGCGATGGCCTGTTCTAGCTCGTCAAAAGTGCCAATCTTCTTGTGCGCATTCTCCACAAGCCGCGCTTTCAACTGGACGTCACGGATGCTTTTCAGCTTCCTGCCCGGTACTTTGACCTCGTCGCTTGGGACCTGGAGTATTCCAATGCCCTTTGCAGATGCTCGATGCAGCTTTTGTGATGTCCATTGGTTGGCTGCTATCCGCTTGAGTCGTGTGGCTAGTTCGTTGTCGTCGGGGTATGCGAAGTGTTTCTCGTAGGCCTTTTGGAGCTCCTGCTCTTCTTGGTCGTCTTCGTCCGGGTCTTGGTTGCTGTCGACGTCTTCTTGCTCGTCCTCAGCCACAGTCTCATCGCCTTCTAGCGTGGTAGATTCGGATGCGTCGGCTAGTTGCTCGTCATGTAAAGACTCGCCATGGCCCAGCTTTCTTCTCTTCTTGCGATGCTCTTCGGAGCCAGTGTTGCGCGACGAGAAAGACTGTAGGAAAGCCGCATAGGCATTCGAGATGGGCTGCGCTTCTTCTTCCTCTTCGTCCGAGGCAGCGTCGTCTGATGCATCCGACTCGCTCTCGTCCGATACGGATGGTTCGCGCATATGGACACTTCTGGAGACGGTCAGTATCGGGCTAATGCGCCTGCGACCAATATCCGTACTCACGAATCCTGGACCTCGTCGCGTGTTCTGGCTGCTGCGAAGCCACCTCTTCCCCTGCCCCCACCTCTGGCCCGACCTCTCATGCCGCCTCTGCCTCTTCCTCGCCCGCGGGAGCCGCCTCGGCCTCCTCTCATTGGCGCCATGCTGGCGGTACGCGCGGGCAGAAGACAAGGTCGTGTACCGGCCTCAATGTGTTCGCGGTGGCGTTTGCGCAGCCGGCCGAGTCGCAGTAGCTTGATGTGCAAGAAGAAAGGCTCTTTTCTTCTGTCGCGCGTGTTGCTGTCTCGACATGGACGATACTTGGGCGCGATGCTAGTCGGCCAGAAAAAGTTCACATGGTCCGTGCAAGCGAACGACGGCACCGCTCTGGCTTTCGTGAAGAATATCACATCGTGCCCCACCAACCACATTTGACGTCCTCGGCAGCGCCTCAACACGACGCATCTCGCACCTTGCACCTCGCACTCGGACGCAACACACGCTCTCACGGCGACCTTCACCATGGCCGAGAACGACTCCTTCCTCCATCTGGCGCGCCCGCTCGGCCCTGCCCCCATGGGCGCTCAGCCGTCGACTGCCCCGCTGAATGTCGCTATCCAGCCCCAGGTATGCGGCAACCGCAGTGAGAGGCTGCCTGCTTCGCTCTCTGACACGCTGTGAATAGGCCGTCTTCTCCATCCTCGACCACTCCCTCCGCCGTCCCGCCGAACAGGAACGAGTCATCGGCACCCTCCTCGGCACCCGCAGCGAAGACGGCACTGAAATCGAGATCCGCAACAGCTACGCCGTCCCCCATACCGAGACGGCCGAGCAGGTCGAGGTCGACATGGACTACCAGAAGCAGATGCTCGCCCTCCACCTCCGCGCAAACCCCCGCGAGGTCCTCGTTGGCTGGTACGCGACCAGCAGCGACCTGAACACCTTCTCCGCCCTTATCCAGAACTTCTACAGCCAGCAAGGCGACGGCACATGGCCACACCCCGCCGTCCATCTCACCGTGTCGACAGTGCCAGGACAGGACATCGAGTCCAAGACGTACATCTCTGCGCCCATTGGAGTCACGGCTGAGCGCGCCGCCGACTCGTGCCTCTTCATCCCAGTGCCCCACGAGATCAAGTACGGCGAGGCAGAGAGGTCAGGACTGGAGCTCATTTCCTCCGCCAAGGACCGCGAGGACCGATCGCAGGAGGTCATGACCGACCTCGACTCGCTGGAGCGCGCAATCACACACGTCCTTGACATGCTCGAGCGCGTCTCCAACTACGTTAACAACGTCCTGGATGAGGAGGCCGAGCCATCTTCAGCGCTGGGACAGTTTTTGATGAACGCACTTAGCCTGGCACCCAAAGTCGAGCCCGCTGACATTGAGCGCGATTTGTACGTAGCACCTATCCTTTCACTATCCATACACTACACATTTGCTAACATGCCACAGCAACGCACACATCCAAGACGTCCTCGTAGTATCCTACCTCGCCAACACCATCCGCACACAAATCGACCTCTCGAATCGTCTCGCCACCGCAGCCCTCACCATGGGCGGCGGCGACCCTCTCGCTGGTGATGGCAAGAAGGACGGCGACACCAGGGGCAAGGGCGGTGACCGACGAGGAGGCGGCAAGGGTAGGCAGCAGAGGGAACAGGAGGCTTGAACATGACCAAAAGCCACACTGCGACGAGTTTGGCGTTTCGAGTGACATGCCACTGTGAACGCAGTAACTGCGACATCACGCTTGACGACGTGGCATTGCTGGTCGAGAAATGACTACACGACTGGGTTAAGAAGGCAAGGGTTGGAAGGATGACGAGCGGCGTCCATTTGGGAAAAACCCCCTTGCGCTTGAAAATAGAGCAAACCACCGAACGGCTGTATTATAGACTTCATTTACCCCCACGGTAGCATTGACGGCATTTATTGAAATGCACGAAAAGCGTTGAAATGAGACCGGCCAGAATCAAGCACATGACATGCAAAAACGTTTGCATATGATGCTTGTCAAATTCCATTTACTTGAGCCACAACACCGAGTTTGGTCTTGCAGATGAGATCTTTGTGACAACATGGGTGAAACATGATCCGAGTGTCGTGTACGAGAAAGGAGATATCTCGCCGAAGTTGGTTTCTAGGAACGTTACGACGCCGGTAAAATGTCGACATTGAGAGCGATAGCCAGCCTCTGGGATTGTGGTGATCCTTTTTCAAGTGTAATTACAGCGTTTGCGCCTCTAATGAAACGAGCGTACTCACTTTTTGACTCTTCTTTTTCCAGAATGATTCCTCGTCGATGCTAGGAGCCTGGCAAGGACAAGAGTCGTGTCTATTGGCATGGTGCTGTTGAGCAACGTTGATGGTGTGATTGGTGTAGCCCGAGCGGGTGGAAGAGGTCGCCAGTTACAGAACGCTTTGGACAACACAAGGTTCAAGGAGACAAGGATTAGAGGGCTCAAGCAGAAAGTTTGGACGATTGTGGTAGAGAAGCAGAAGGGAGCAAGGTTTACTCAAGGAGTTTTGAATATGCAATTGGAACACGGCGAGCGAGACGGTTGTACCAATGGAATCAGCCAGTCAAAAAGTCCAGCAGAGTAGGTCGTGGCGCAAAATGTAAGCTGACCTCGGCTTCAAGACCCTTGACCCACTTTTGGGCAGCCAACCAACTCAGCTTACAACGAATAAGGTCACATAACGCCTGTAAACAATCCAGTGACAATATCAACGTGAAATTACTCTCCAAAGACCATGCTGTCCAAGACAGGTATCCGCGTTCTGCGCGCAGCACGTCAAGAATCAAATCCTCAAACCTACCCTCAAAGATGCCGCTTCAGTGCCACTCCACACCGCCACATCATGGAAACAACAGGCTTTACAACCACTCAACTAGAAGTTCGACAAGCAATATTTACCTTGTGTTCCAAATTTCCAAACAAATACTGGCGCGACCGCGACGAGACCAGCACCGACCCCTCAGACTTCCACGCCGCATTGGCACAAGACGGTTGGCTAGGCATCGCCCTCCCAGAAGCCTACGGCGGCTCCGGCCTAGGAATCTCAGAAGCAACTATGATGATGCAAACAATCTCCGAATCCGGAGCAGGCATAGCAGGAGCCCAGGCAATTCATGCGAATGTGTATGCAACGCAGCCTTTGGCAAGATACGGGTCTGAAAAGCAGCTAGAGGAGACGATACCGAGGATTATATCGGGGGAGTGGAGAACGTGTTTTGGGGTTACAGAGCCGAATTCGGGGTTGGATACTCTCCGTCTAAGTACTTTTGCGAAGAAAGATGAGGATGGGAAGGGGTATAGAATCACAGGCCAGAAGATATGGATAACATGTGCTCAAGTCGCTTCATGCATGATTCTCCTTGCGCGCACGACACCTAGGGAAGATGCGGAGAAACCGACTAAAGCATTAAGCATGTTCTGTATACCTCTCGATCGCTCCGTCCCTGGACTGGAAATGCGGCGCATTAAGAAGTTGGGGGGAAGGGCTGTGGATGCAAATGAAGTCTTCTTCGACAACTACCATATCCCCGCCAACTGCCTCGTTGGGAACGAGGGTGACGGGTTTAAAGTCATCTTACATGGAATGAACGCGGAAAGGTGTTTACTAGCAGGTGAAGCACTGGGTCTAGGCTATGCAGCTCTGACAAAAGCAAGTAGCTATGCGCAAGAAAGGAAAGTTTTCCAGAGGCCTATTGGCATGAATCAGGGTATCGCACACCCTCTCGCAGACGCATACATGCAGCTTGAGGCTGCGAAATTGGCAACGTACCATGCAGCGCGACTGTTCGATGAGAGTAAGACGAATGATTCGATTAGGCAAGATGCTATTGGTGTTGCGGCGAATAGCGCAAAGTACCTTGCTGCCGAAGCATCTTTTACGGCGTGTGAGAGGGCGGTACTAGCACATGGTGGTATGGGGTATGCCCAAGAGTACGATGTCGAGCGGTATCTAAGGGAGTGTTTTGTGCCGAGGATTGCGCCGGTGAGTCGGGAGATGGTGTTGAATTACATCGGGGAGAGGGTTTTGGGCTTGCCGAGAAGTTATTGAGCGGGGTCTAAGAGAAGAGTAGCAAGGAGAATGAATGCGACATAACGAATGCATGATATTATCATAATCTTCATGCCTGTACAAGAGCAAGGCTGTGTAATAAAACAGTCTATCAGATAGCTAACATTCCATATACCCATATCCAGCGTGAATGATGAGATTAAGAGTTTCTATCCATACAAAAGACAATGATCAAACGCTATCAACGGTAGGTAGCATATCATCAGAACCCCATACGCCTTCAATGTCAGTTACTAACGCCACGCTACCTTGATGCTTACATCCACAAATCATCAATCTGTCTTCTTAGGCCCCTCGAATTGCTCTTGTATCAGATCAACCTGTTTAACAGGATGCAGCAACACGGCCGGAAGACACATGCGACCCTCATGCGCCAGTTCATCTTCCTCTCCGCCATCATTGTTGACTTTATATCCCAGCCATCTCTTCCACAAATTTGGCGCAAAGCCAGCATGGTAATACCAAGTCGTACCGAGGAAATTGTGTTGCCGCTCATCGGAGAAGACGGACATGCGCGCACCACCTGAAGCGCCATTACGTCCATTGTTGAAAATGGCAGCGAGGTATTGTGTAGGCCACTTTCGGTCGATGAAAACGGGGTGTGGTGCGTAGACGGCTTTTAGACCATGGTGTAAGGCGCATGATGCGGGCCACATCTCGCTGAACATGGTGTGTCGGAAACGGGATTGTTCGCGGTGCATTGTCTCGAGTAGCCTCCTGGACAAACGACCCGAGGTATTGATAGCGGTTCGTCGGGGTGGGAGACCGTTTTCCTTGTCGTAGCCTGTAACATCGTCGGCTAGAATCCAGTTTGTTTGGTCGGGGTCGAATAGAGGGTTGAAGACGATTAAGTCGGCGGGTTCGCCGACCCCCCATTCGTATTTGTCTTCGGTTATAGTAGTGTTGGGTTTTACGTCTTCGTCGATTTCGATGTCTGGGTAGTCTTGCGGGGGCTCCGGTCCCCAAATGTGCTTCTCGGGCTTCTGCACCTCCGGACCAGGGATATGTGGGTTGGGAGGGAGATGGGAAGACCACCTGTTGGCCTGGTTGTTCGTGCCGTGCTCAGTTTGCACACGGACCATCTGTTTGAAATCTTCCCATGAATCGTGCACTGACGGAACGTAGAAACGAGCGTTGCGTTCCCACAAACCTTTGCGGGGTTGGGCAGTAGTCCACTTGGCGACCTGTTCGAAGAGATGGTAGTAGTGTCCAGTGTATCGAACGTCCATTTCCCAGTGCCAGAAGAACTCGAATTCGGGATGCTGGTGTGCAAAGTAAGTCACCGGCATGAACGTGGAACGATAGGCGCCGTGTACGGGCAACTCGCGATAGTTGGACTCCTCTACGCCGCCGTAGATCAAGCCCATTTGACGTTCCGACCAAAGCGTGCCCATACCGGCAAACTCGGGAGGTAGTGCGTTCTTGAGGACTTCCTGGTAGACGTCTTCGTCGGCCCAAATCTGCTTGTTGTCGTCTTTGACGTGTATCAGGAAGTGAACTTCGTATTCGCCGCCCGACGCAAGACTCAACTCGGAAATGAGAGCGCGGAGATACATGATGTCTTCGTCGTCGTATTGGTAATCCCACCATGTTCGGATGAGAACTGCAGTCCGAGGAAGAAGCGTGTTGTGCGCCACCTTTGGCAGCACACGAACCGTGCCATTGGATAGAGCTTCCGTGTCGGTATTTGCATCGCGCTTCAGCATGTTGAACGAGTCTCTCCTGACCTTTTTTTGTTTCTGAAACCGGCCCTTGTTCTTCTCCGAGCATCTGTTGAGTGCCTCCGTCCAAACGACTTCACGGAAGTCAACCTCAGCGTCGGTCTTCCAGACGTCTTCGATGCCTTCGCGGTCGCCTTCCATACCCGCGCCAGTTCCGCCGCGCCTCTTGCTGTAGCCTAGGCCATACGGACCGAGTCGTCCAAAGCGCTCAAAACAGACGTCGTTCCTCAGGCCCAGTGTCTCGTAGCTTCCAATAACGTTATCTGGCATGCCCTCTGGTACACCTTTGTATGCCCTCAGCCGAGGTACCTTGATGGTATCCTTCGCATCAAGATAGCATGTCTCGACCGGCCCGTACTTGTCTACGTAGTTCTGACTGTTATAATCCGGGTATGGGTCGAAGGGTATTGAGTCGGCTACATGTGCGCCCTGCGATCTCCGGTCTTTGACGTCTTCCCTGACCTCCTCTGCTGGCAGCTCAGGGTCGATATCCTGTTTTGTCGGGTATTCTGGTACATTATTTTCTCGACTCACCAGCGACCGCACACCACCGTAGTATCGTTTTAGAAAGGGGAAGCTCTCCCAGACATTGGGTGGTGGAGGCGGCTTATCCAGCCCAAGCTCTGCATTTCTTATCGACGCCCAACTACTGCTGAATAGGAAGTACATGAAGAAAAGCAGCGTGATCGCCAGTGCTAGCCCAAAATACCTCGTGCATGCCCGCGGGTTTCTGTAACTGTATGCGCTCACGGTAGGTTTCGAGGGAACTCTCTTATGGGATTTGGAGGAATGCCAAAGGGGTCTCGATTCGATATTATTCGGGTTCGTATCATATGCGTCCGATGAATGGCAGGATGAGGATGGACTTGGTGTGCCCGAGGACATGTAGGCTTCATAGTCGTCGCTGGCATACCCTTTCTCGTTGAATTCGCCGTGCTCAACATCGCGGTCTTGGTTCGGTGCCTGGTTGTACGATTTGGCTTTCCGCTTACCCACTGATAGTGGACGAAAGCCGAGCATCTCTCCAAAGTTCTTGTGTGCCAACAATTATCGCATGTGCCGTGGGTGGGACGGGACGCGTGGTGCGTGTGGAAAGGTAGGCGAGAACTTCAGCTAAACCACAAAGCCAGCGACGTCGTTAGAAAAGGAATTTAGAAGAGGGCTGGATTTATACGGATCGATGAAGCGCAGCAGCCTAATCAATGCGTAGTGGTGCAGGTCGTGTTCCTGTTGTGCAGAGTCGCAGCCCGTTCAGGCTGCACGTTCGGAAATCGGTAACATTGCCGCGCGCACTAAACATGTCGTTGGCGGAACAACCGCAACCCTCACCTTGACAGCTCAACATTTTAATGCAATGGCAATGCGCAACACACATTAAGTAGACACTATCGTTTATTAAAGATGATTATTTAGCTATAGAGATTCTTTCTAAGTCTAGTACTTACCTAGCCGACCCGAGGTCTAGTACTAAACGTAGTATCTCTATTTTTTAGAATTTAATAGTTCTACTACTTATTTAACTCCTGTAGTAGTATCTTACAGGTATAGAGCTTGTTGCTAGCTATAGGCTAGCAATCGCTGTTAAACACGCTTTAATTAGTGTCTTTTTTAGTACCTTTAGCAAATTTTTCTAAACCCTGATATTCGCTTAGTAGTCTAAGCTTTCTTTCTAGAACGTATCTACTTACTACATATACACTGCTTAACAATTAGTGCTTATTCCCTTAGGTCAGCTTAACTTAGCTAGGTCACTTGCTAGCGTTAGTGTAGCGTGTGGGGGCAGTGCTCTATAACATTTATTTTCTAAAATCTTTATGTTGCTAGGGCGATTATCACTCGAACATAGGTATTCATCACGCACATAGACAAGGTAAAACTCCTAACAATAATCTTACAACAATTTACTACATGCATATCGCAAATGTTAGGTTTTTAGCATTTAAGCATAGATTCTCTAACTTTGTACATCTAAATTCCTACATTAGTTAGCATTCTCTTCTATGTAATTGTCGCTACCTCGTATGGCCAGTCTGGATAAAAGGCCCAACATTTTCCATTTTTCTCTCTAATTAGGCTAGGCGGAGTGCAAGTCTAACATTGTCTAAAATTAGTAAAGGTACAAAACTTAGTTAATAGTAGCTTATTAAAATAATCCACGTACCGCAACAGTAGCAGTAGGAGTGAGTAGCTAATATTAAAGAGTAGAGAGCTACAAAGATAGAGAGCTTCATAATAATATAATTAAAAATAAGTAATTGAAGTTAAGAGAACTTTAACAATTTTTCCTTCACAGGAGCAGATACGTCTAATGTAGAGTAAAGTAAGTATAACTTAGATTAGTAGTCTTTCTATATATTAGAAAAGCGAGGTTCTGTGCAAGTCTTGAATTAGAGTACACGTGTAAGGACTTAGTCTTTCACTAGATAAGTCGCTAAAGTAATCTATATATACTATTCTAGACAAGCAATAACTATATTAATTATTACTACTCTTTTGTGTTGCGAATTGACCTCCGGGCTTATAACCTGTTGCGGATTCAATCTCTAAGGCTTATAACCTATTAGAGATTGAGGAGAAGGTGCGGAATTAGAACGATAAAGATAAGAGAATTAAATAGTAAAGACTAGAGGATGAGAGTAATTTTAGTCTTATTATCGTATTATACCACTGCTTAATTAGATATTGTAATTCTCTTAATTAAACTCTATTTTAACTCTCTTAACTCTCTTAGTTTCGAACTACAAGCTGACCTACAGTCTATATATACCTATTACTTGCATTCTAGAAAGATCTGCACTTACGCAATAGCTTACGTAGTAGATAATGCAATATCTTGCAATCTTATGTAATCTCACGTAATAGATTGCGTAGTTGCTGTAGATCAATTATTAACAATGATAAGTGGTACTAGTAGCGTAATAGCTTCTAGTAATTAATTAATCGTAGGTTAATAGTGGATTCTAGGTGTAATTTTGAGCATCTAGATTCTGTGGAGAAATAGCTGAGTAGCTTAATCTCCAACATTTTGGAGGTGTTTAGCGTAGTACATGTAGTCTATAAGCTACGTCCTTACAACACGTAAGCAACTACTATATCCGTGTACAGGATAAGGGATAAGTATGTTTAAGTATTAACTATTTTATCAACACAAAGATCTTAGAAAAATAGAGTTTCTATATTAGCTAACTATAGAATTAGCGTTTAACTTTATTATACTAGCATGCTCGGCTGACCTTAAGTTTTAACTCTGCTAACACCGAAAAAAGACGGACTGCAGCGTGTATAGACGAGCTAACCCTTAGTTAAACTTGTTTAGACATGCTAGCGCCTTACTTTAGTAGGGTCACAAAAACAGATGTTAAAAAAGTTAATACTATCTAAGCATTGTATTTGTGTAACTAGAAGGGCTATACTCAGACGAGTTTGTAATTTAGAAAGCTAAGATCTTTCTTTTTAAGTAGGCTACTTTGTAAGAGACGGGCCTAATAGGCCTAGCATACAACTACACACGCCTTCTACCTTGCTATAAGTTAGGCATAAGATAATAAGGATAGTTGTTATCTCGCGTAATTAGTACTTAAGTTGCTACCGCAACTCGTAATGTGAGGCAGCACTATCGAGGTACCACCGATAACCCACGCCCTAGGCTCCAGCCTATCACATACTTAGTTATCACCATTACGCTTAGTATTTTACTTAGAAAGAGATTTCAAAAAGCAAATATAGGTTTCAATATATTGTCTACTTAACGTCTTATATCTGCTAGTAAATTATAAAGTTTGATTAACTTACCTAAGCATAACATAAGCATAATTTAAAGAGTTAAATTTTTATACTCGTATATTTAAATTAAAAGAAAAGCACGGATATGCTTAACTTAAAAGTTTTAACTCTGCTAACACTAAAAAAAGTAGATTTGCAGCGTGTACAAGCGTGCGAACCCTTAGTTAAACTCGCTTAGGCACGCTAGTGTTACACTAGGTTAGGCTATACTTCTCTAGAGGCGAAGTAGACTAAAGCGGTAGCCCGTAAGGTATTGTGGGAAATATTTGGGTAGAAAAGAGTTATTAATGTTAACTAAAAATACTAATACTAATTCTACAAACAGTAGAATTACTAGCTAACAATTTGTGTAAAAGATAAACCATTTAAGTTAACTACAACAAGTATAATACAGAGTGGTGACAAAATAATTAAATCAAAAAATTTATTATTTTTAAAACTTTATATTTCTATAAATAGAAATGCTAGGCTAAAGAGAAATAGTGGTTTGAAAAGCCAAGAACTTCTTCTTTAAGATAGGCTACTTAGTGGGCTGCTTAGTCAGCATTACTACGCCTGTAATGTCGCTTGAAATAAGATAAATAAAAAGCAAAAATGGATTTTAGCATATCTTTTTTGTGAACGTATAAAATCTGTTAATAAGAAACTAAGTTCAATTAGCTTACGTAAGCATAACGTGAGTAGATTTTAGAGTGGTATTTCTTACATCTTTATAGTTCAATCGAAGGCTAAAAAAAAACAAAGGTTGTTTAGGTAAGCACTAATTACATAATAACTTAGTAAATCTATAGTATATTAACTTGTCTTGTTTATCCTAATTTAGTCTTTTTGTATTATCTCCTCTATACCTTGCAATCTCTCTTAATTTAAACAATAAGTCTATACTTTATATTTACACAACAACTCTATCTTTTCTATTAGTTATATACTAAAAACGTTTTTAAAAGTATTCATTATACTCTTTCTTAAATTACACAAAAAAACAACGCTTCTTTATCTACTTTTAGGCCTGAATAAGGTCGTCTTTCTAAGGTCTTAAAAAGTGTTACGGATGGTTGCATGCTAGCTGGATCTGCCTAGCTCGCTTATCGTTAGCTTGCCTATCTGCAATTGTGCTTATAAGGGGCTCCTTACCTGCAAGGATACCTGTACGTATTATTGCTTAAAATATACACACGTTATTATTTTAGAGCTATCTTTTACTATCTTCTATAGTGTAAAGTAAGTACTATTGCCTAAAGTTATTCTTTACAAAATAATACCTTAAACTACAGGCTAATAGTCTAGAGATAGCTCCCTTAACGCAATCTAACAATTAAAACAATTAAAGAAGCTAAAGCTTTACTATATCTAAACTCTCTAGTCCTCTTTAAACCTTATTAAGGCCTACTACACTTAAAGAGCTTAAGAAGCACACTTAAGGCGCACTTGCAATGCTTAAAAAGCATATTAATACTACAAAAAAGTAATATAATAAACTTTAATTTTTATAATAATTATAAAAGTTAGAAGAAAAAGTAACACAACTAAAAAAGGTTAAATAAAAAGAAATTTTAAATATACTAATACTATTAATAACATTATTTTACACATAGAACGCAACTAAAGTAATACTTACTATATATATATAACGCGCGTTAAAACTTAAAGACTTAGCTAGATAATAAAGCAAAACTCTTAAGAAATATTATAAGTTTACTTATTTCTAAAAAGTAGTGTTCTAGCTACTACTACAAGAATTTAAAAAAATTATAATAAAGTAATTTAAGTACTGTAGTATTTTAAGGTAGACGCTTAAGAGCTTTAGTATACTTACTATAAGTATTTTTTTAAATTAAAAAGAGAAGTACTAACTTAAAATTACTTTTAATAATATATACTTAACTTACTTTTTAACTTTATTAACTATAGCCTTAAAGTAGTTACTGCGTATACGTATGCTATATAGTAAAAAATTTAAATTTTTTAATTATTTATTACTTATTTAATATTTCTAATATTTTTAAAAATTAACTTTTAACATATAATAAAGTACAAGAAGTCTAGCACTTACTTATAAAACTAAGGCCTAAACTATAGTATACTATTACTAACTACTATTAAATTCCTGCAACTAAAAAAAACTTTATTATATTTAGATTTATACCTAAATAGAATTTACGCAGAGCACTTATTACGTATAATTAGTATTACTAAAGTACTTTTACAAAAAAAAGAAAAAAAATACTCTTTTATAGCTACTATACTAGACACACTTAAAAAGTATAAAAATAGTAATAATATTATATACTTTAATTGCTAGAAGAAAAAACACTATACTAACAAGTGCTAAAGCAGCAACTTTAATAAGGTTTTAGTTAATATAATTTAAATAAGAAAAGGTTAAGCCTTACTATAAGCTTAGAGTTAGTAAAGTATGTGCTAATAAATATTTTACTAAAAACATAGTATATATATTACGCACGTTTAGTAACTAAAGTAAAAAAAACTTTAAGTTATTTTAAACTTATAAGTAGATATTAGCCTTATTAGTTAGAAAATAGCAATAGAAATAAATTTAAAATTGATTAAGAATATAGAACCTCTTTGCTTAAATTAAATTGAACTTTAAAAGCAGAACACATACGTAGCTTATAAGCTCTAGCTATACTTAATAAATAATAATAGTATAAAGTATATTACAAAGGTTACTGCATACAGAGTAAATAAAAAAAGCACACTACTACTACTTAGTAACTTCTTTTTAAGCTAAGAAAGTATTTATACTAACTATAAAAATTAGATATAGCGTTAGAAATATATAAAGGCAAACATTAACTTAATAGCTACTAAAGTATTCTTAAAGAACGCAAGACTTATAAATTTAAAAACCTACTTTTTTAAAGTACTTTAAAGTAATAGCGTGTACATTAAGCTAAAAGTATATATACTAAACATCTTTATAGCGTAAGTGCAGCGTATACTTAATATTTTATAAAATTACGCTAATATTTTTTATAATAAAGCTACTAAGACTTTTTTATAACTAAAAAAATTAATCTAAGCAATTTTTATTTAATAAAAAAAGAACCTTTCTATTAGCTTTTCTATACTATTTTTTTTTATAAGCTTAACGTGCTCTATAAATATATTAAAAAAGTACTAAAGAAAAAATAAAGTTGCTATAGTACTAGCTCTATAAGCGCTTTAATATAATTTATACTTAAAAAAAATAAGACTTTTTGCCTTTGCGTAGATTATTAGAGTCTTAACACTGTTATAATAAAAAATTATTACTTACTCTCTCTAATTAGAAAGATACTAGACTGCCTATTAGGCGTATACTACTATACAACACTAGATTTTAAAAACGCCTACTATTACTTAAAAATTAAGGTAGGAGATAAGTAGAAAACTACTTTTAGAATATAATATAGATTTTTTAAATATTTTATTATGCTTTTTAAGCTTACTAACGCCTAAGCAAGTTTTTAAGCCTACATTAATAAAGCTTTAAAAGAGTACTTAAATTACATTTACGTAGTTTATTTACATAATATCTTTATCTACACCTACAACAACAATATTGTGCTATACTAGCGCGCTATACGCTATGTACTTAACTTTTTATAATAAGTAAAGTTATATATAAATCTTAAAAAGTGCATATTTGCTTTAAACAAAGTTTATTTTTTAAAATTTATTATTGTAAAAAGTAGTATTTGCGTAGATCTAGCGCGGGTTACTACTATTAAGCAATAGTCTACACTTACTAGTAATAAGAAGCTGTAGTCTTTTCTAAAGTTTATAAACTTTTATTAGCGTTTTATTAAAAACTATACTATAAAAATAGCATCTTTTATAAATATTTTAAAAAAGAAATAGGCGTTCTACTAAAATAATAATATATATACTGCCTTTATAAAGCTAAAGTAACGCTTTATATATATGCCTATTCTGTGTTACTTTAAAAATATATATATAATTTATGTTAAAATAAATACTTTAACTTTTACTTTATTAAGTGTATTATTTTAATTATTTAAAGATAAAAAGTAGTATTTTATAATATTAAGCTTATAAAAACTGCAAAAAGCTAAAATAAACTATAAAGTATATAACTTTAAACTTCTAGCTATTGTATAAAGTTTTAAGAAATAGTAATACTACCTAAAAGGTGCTTAACACACTATTTAAGTGTTAACTAATTATAATAACTTACGCTTTTTACGCGCTATATAGAAGCTAAACTAGCGTTAAGCATGCTAGGCTCTATATTTAGAAGCTTTTAATTTTAAAGTTTAATACCGCGTAAGGCGTACAAACTTTATAAATAGACAATTAAAAAAAGTAAATTATAAATAAAAGAACTTATTATTAACTTAATTATTGCTTATACTGTAGAATAAACTTCTAGTAAGAGTAAAGCATAGTAGAATAGAAAGTTTTATAACTTAGCATAGCTAAAAAAGCGTGTATAAAACGCATATAGCTAATATCTATAAAATAAAGAGTATTTAAACTACTAGTGCTATAAAGTGTATACTATACGTACTACGCTCTTTAGCTAGAGTATTAGTTAGTAGCAAACTTGCAATAGTAGAGTTAAAAGCTTTAATAAATAAACTGCGCTAATTATAATAAAAAAACGCTTTTGCTTTGTAGTAAGCTGTAGACTTTGAGTAAGTAGCTTATACTTAAAATAGTAGTAGCGCGTAAGTATAGCGCGTTAACAACAAAAAAGTTGTAAAATATAAAAGTAGAATTTATATTCTACTAAAATAAGCTATCAAGTAGAAAATTTTATAATAGAATTATATTACGCGCATAGTAGGTTATTTTAGCGCACGTAGGACTTATAAGCTTATTAGTAAGCTATATTACCAGTTAGAGCTAAGCTATAATGTTTAAAATTACGTAAAGACCTATATAGTATACTAAAGAAGTAAAGCTCTAAGACATAGTAAATATAGTTAAGTATTACTATTACTAGTTTTTAAATTTTATTTTTTAATAAGTAAGCCTTAATTTTATTATAAAGCTACTACTAGCAATAAATAATAGTTTAAGTTGCATATTTAATAGAATGTTTATAATTATTTACTACTTTTCAAAGATAGCAATATATATACTTATATTAAAAATATAGAATATAAAATAGTTTACAAAATCTTAATTTAAATATATTATTTTAAAATATAAAATCTAAAAAGGCATTATATTGTTACGAACCTAAGAAGAGAGAAGGTACAGACTATATATAAAGGATAGAGGCAGGAAGAGATCCTAGACCACCTAAACAAAGGGCAACGCCTTTGTGTACTAATAGATAACGCCACCCCGCACTAAGCACGTAATCCTACGGGCCTTAGCAGAAATCCTTTATAGGACAAGTTATATGCGTCCCACAATATACTATAAAATCCTATACGTTCTACGCATAAGACAGCATAGGATTCTATAGAACAGTAAGATACTTTCTTAGTATATAGCAATAAGCATTAAGCCTTTATAGCTTAGTATGTTTAACTTTAAGTGCAATCTAAAGATTACTTAATTCTTAACTTTTTTATATTATTACATTGTTTTACTAAATATGCTAATATAACTCTGTACTATTATATTGTTCTACTAAACGTGCTAGTACAACTTCTTGTCTATTGCACTTACTTATTCTAAAAGAACTAATATAAATTATTTATAAATAATCTTTATACTTTAAACACTTTTAAAATAAGTAATACTATAATAAACACCCCTACTAATATTCTAACTATAAGAATAACTACGTAAGCTAACAAGCCTAACACCTACTATAGTAATTATAATAAACTTAAGAAATAGCTGCTTTAAGTTAACAGATACTTCTGTATTAAAAAGTTTAAAATTAATAATAATAATATAATTATATAGGCCTCTACGTCTCTATAAAAAGCTACTAAAAAATAAGCTAACTCTATTCTTTATTAATATATAGATATTACTGTTAACAAAAACATTAATAAAGTACTTATTAAAGACTAAAATGACTTTAAAATAGAAATAAAAAAAGTATTTTTACTTTTTAAAAAATTTGTAGTAGCAAAATAAAAAATTTAAAAGTTGTAACAAACCTGCTCTATAGCTAATTATATAATAGAGTTTTAGTAGTACTAAATAGTTATTAAATAAAATAACAACGCTTTAATGTAGATGTACTAACAAAGTTTTAAACTAGTAGTATAAGTAAAACTTATGTAAAGCAGAGCTACTCTTAACATACTTAATAAACTTATAGCTAAGGCTATTTAAGTAAATAATAATTTTTATAAGCTAAAATTAGAAAAATAACTATTTATATAGAGAAATTGTATACTTAAACATATAAATGCTTAACCTTGTTAAGTATTTTAACGTCTATACTTTAACTAAGGTTAACAACAAAACTATACTCCTAAAATCTTAAAATATTATATAACTAATAGCTTTAAGCTTATGTACTTTAATAACCTTAACAAGAAACTTAGAAAGAATAAGTTTTAGAGTAATAAAGATAGTAAGAAAGAAATTACTTGCTATATATATAGTAAAGAAAGTTATATAAAGTAGAACTACTAAAGCTAAGGCAAAGTAACGTAATAGTTAAATATCCTTTAGTATATAATACTTAGCAACAATCTAGAAAAAGAATAGAATATTATTACCTAATCTACTATTATAGTCTAAAAATAGAACTAAGTAAATATTAATAGTCTAAATAACCTTTTTATAATTACTTTAGAGAAAGCCTTAAACAACAACGTTTCTAAGATAATGCTTAATAAAGAAATAAAAGCAACCCTAGCAAACTAAACTAAGCATAGGAAGATAGCTAAGTTCTAAGAAATCTACTAGCTCTCTACACTAGTAGCCAAAAAAATACTAACAGCTTAGAATAAAGAAATTTTACTACTAGCTATACAAAAATATTATACTACGCTAGATAAACAAGATATTAATATATAAGTATTACTACTCTTAGAAATATAATACTTAAACAACCTAGCTAAAAAGATTAATATTCTACTAAAGTAGCTTAAATAATCTAAAGATATCTTTATAGAACTCTATAGAAAAATATTAACAAAATACTACTAGTATACTAACTTACCAAAGAAACTATAGAAAAAAGAGATTACTTTAGTTGCTACTATTAATAAAGCCCTACACAATAACTTTATATAAAAATAAATCTAAGATACTAAAGCATTTTAAAATAAACTAACACATTAACTCTTAAACTAAAATAAAAGATTTTTAAAAAACTTTAGGCAATGTACTAGAAGTAAAGGATATAAGAAGTTAACTATAATAGTATATACTATTAGACAAATCTACGTAACCTAAAACACGCAAAGTACTTATAAACTATATATATATACAATAACTACACTATACACTACTTAAATAAGTATAAATCAGGATAGTTTCTAAAAAAACTAAAAAGAATGCCTTAATATAAGTATTTATAGTATAACTGCTTAAACAATAAATACGTAGTATATATATAAGATAAACAATATAGCTTATACTTCTATAGACACAACAATTTAGAAAAAACCTTATAAATATATATAACGCAGTAGAAAAATTACAAGAATAAAACTTGTGTATAAAAGTATAACTAGCTCTTATAACACACGTGCTTTAATATTAAATGTAAACTATATATAGTTGCTAAAAAGTTTTATAGATTTAGCATATAGTTTTTTTAAACAAATGCCTTAAACACCTAGAACTACTAAAGCAATATACATAATTAACCCCCTAAGCTTTCTTAAGCTACTAGTAAAGCTTAATAGACATTAAATAATAATATTAGTAAATTTTAGCTCTTAAACTAACTTTGTTTCTTCTAAAGCAGTGCAAGTAGCAGGCTTATAATTATAAAAAAAATTAAAACTTTACTTACTATATATAGCAAATAGTTAGCTTATGCTAGGCAATAAAAAAAAAAAAAAAAATTAGATCTAAACGTCTTTAAATTAGCTACCTACAACATTATATTAAAAAATTTTTAATTATAAGAATACAACTAATAAATTAACTAAAAGTTAAAAAAGTTTTTATTTAAGTGCTGTAGATTAGATGCAACTATAAGCTAGCCTATACATTTAATAACTATAATAGTAAATAAAAAAAAATTTATAATATTACTAAAAGACAGTAAACTTTAACTAGAATTAGCCGTATAATACAAAAGTTTAACTTAATAAATACTAGTAAGACACTTTTAAGTTACAAAGTTAGAGTTTTAAAGTAATATATAACTTTAGATATTTTAAAAAAGTATAAAGAATTTTAGCACCTTTTTATAAAAGTAGTAAATAATAAAGCTTTACTAAAATACTAACCCTAGAACTATAAAATTAATCTAGAAGAAGAGAAGACTCTACCTTTTAAGCTAATTTATTAACTATTAAAGATAAAACTTAAGAAACTAAGGACTAAGCTAAATAAGAATTTAAAAAAAAGATATATTAGATCTTTAATATTACTAGTAGAACTCCTTATACTCTTTATATTAAAGAAGAATAAGCTACTATAAATATGCGTTAACTACTAAAAACTTAACAATATTATAGTAAAAAATTAATACTTATTACTAAATATTATAAAGCTTTAAAATTAATTATTTTGCGCTAAAATCTTTATAGCACTAAACCTTTAAAATAAACACTACTTTATTAAAATAAAGAAAAGTAAAAAAAAAAAAAAATAGCGTTTTAAACATAATATAGATACTATAAATATACTATTGTGCTGTTTAGGCTTACAAACGCCTTAGAAATATTTTAAGAACTTATTAATAATTTATTAAGAGTATATTTAGACATCTTTATTATAGTATACTTAAATAATATCTTTGTCTACTTTAAGAACCTAAGAAATTATATAAAACACGTTTATATAGTACTAAGGTGCCTAGATTAGTTTAACCTCTAGCTTAAACTAAAGAAATATAAGTTTTATAAAAATAAGGTTACTTTTCTTATATATATTATAGAAGCATAAGAAGTATAAATAAGCAAAGAAAAAATAAAAGTAGTTAAGAAATAGCTACACCTAATGTACAGGTGTTGGAGTGTATGAAGACATACTGCTACGAGGGCAAGAGATTACCAGTAGCTAGATTATGCAAGAACAAGGCTAGTAAGATAATAATCTTATTGTAGGTTGAGTGTAAAGACAATTAGTAGAAGAAGAGGCCTATTCTATAGTACATTGCAGGAGCTGAGCTGTGTCGTGCACGAATCCTCCTTGCCCCCCGCTTTCTGTAGGATACTAGATAGGTTATATACCTTAGGATTAGGTGGTTAAGCACTAACCTAGTGTGCAGTTAGGTATTACCCTGTGCACTAGCACAAACTTTCTCTTCCTGTAAGCTTAGCCTTATTAAGCTCTAAACTTTGCAGAAAAAGTAGAAGGAAATATAGCAAAAACAAAAGAAATAAACAAAGAAAACATTATTTAATTACTTAAGTTGCTGCCTAGTATTAATAGATTACATATCTATGTAGTGGCTACAGAATCTAGGTGTGCTAAGAGCACCTAGATTCTGTGGACTTAGCGGTTTTCTCTCTACACACCTAATAGAGGCACATCTCTAGTATCTTTTTATTTTTTACTTCTTTAAGTGTTTACTTTGACAAGGTTCTTGAGCAGCAGCTGAAGTGCTTAGTCTAGATATAGGTGTAGTAGTAGTAGTGGCAGAAGCTTAGGTCTTAGATATTAATTAAAGGCGGCTATAACGGGGCTGCCTAGTTAGAGTAGAGGGTACTAAAACGTTATTAGAGATTACTATTTCTAATTAAGAACAAGCACGCGGAAGATGCTGTATAAAAGAGAGTATAACAAGTTCCTTGCTCTTTTAAAAGACCTAGCGCTTATCTGCTTTTAGGCTAAGTTCTTCTTAAAGGTGCTAGAGAAAATTAGCTTAAAAAAATTAGTATTTTATTTATTTTAGTCCTTTGTTGTGTGTAGAGAGTTTTTTCTATTGTTAGAAAAGTATAATTAGTTAGGGAAACCTTAAATAAGATTAGTACAAAAGGCGCTCTTCTCTAACTCTTGCACTATAGGCTATAAGTTAAGAATTTATTGCGTAATATAGTTATAATGTTTCTTAATGTGCTTATTAATCTATTTCTTAGTAAAGTTCTATAGTATGTTGTTTAGTTTCTTACAAACAAGAAGATTGTCCTATTTAGCCTACTTTATAAAAACTTTCTAGATCTAGAATTTGTATTTAATGTGCACATCTGTAAGAAACAGCTAGTTAATTCCTCTAAACTTGTTAGAGTAACTAGAAGAAGTGCGTAGAGTAGTAGTAAGGTTGTAGTATGCCTTGCAAATCTCCTTATAAGTTTCTATAGCAGGCACCTTTATTACACTATCTTAGACTATAACAAACTAGAGAAGCATAGTATAGTAGTTGCAAGTAGTTAGCTTAGTAGATTTATAAAGTAGAAAAGGCAATAAAATTTAAGCTTGTTCTTCCTTACAGATTTGCTTTACCTATTTAGTGTTAGGAACTACCTTCTGCGCATCTTCTAGCTAGTTAGTTTTATCTTCCCACCCTTTAATAAAACTATTTAACAATTTAATACCCGTATCCTTACGCTACTATAGGTACGCTAGTATATGCTTATAGAATTCTAGTAGCATCTCTATGCAGTTGTTTATATTTTTATTATTAAATAAGACACTGCCTTAAATTATTTTTGTACTAAGGCCTTCTGTTATTGCATGCTTAAAGTTAAAGTTAATATACTTAAAGTATGTCTAATCGCCTTTTTTAGCGAACTTAGCGTAGTAAAAGTAGGAAATTAGAGTATATTCTTTACAAAGTATTACGTATTGCAACTAGTATTCTAGGTCTATGTATATAGCCTATTAAATAAGCAAGTAGTATATATTGCGCAACTACTTAAGGTTCAGCTTTCTGTCTATACGTTGTAAATAGAACTTATACATTTTAAAAGTTTTTATAATAATGTTCTCTAGATCTCTACGCTGTTACAGCTATGTGTAGGCGTTAGTAATAATACTTTTTATACGTTTAAATTCCTCTACTTGTAGTTAAAACTCTATAGTGTTAATAATTTTATTCTAAGTAGAGATAAGGTAGAGGTTAAGTTAAGTTAATTAATATTAGTAGCTTAGCAGATCTTTATCTTGCTTAGTTAGGCAGTATTTGCTAGTAAAGAGCTTAAAGATAACAAAATTAGATTAGAATTTCTACTAATAGCTTTGTCCTATGTATAGTAAGAGCAGACACTTATTAAGTATATTAAAAGGCATAGCTCTTTTAAATAGACCTATAACACTTACAGTAGTACGCTTATAAATAAAGCATACTTAATTATATAACAAGTTATTAGAGTTATACAGTTGTCTAATGTTAACTTTTTAATACTATTCTTTAATAACTTTAACATAATTAGGATCTGTAATTAGCTTCTTTGCGTAGGCACGCTTAAGTAGCTTAAGAAACGCTAAAGTAGAATTTATGCAGTAGCATTCTGCCTTTAGAATTTTAGTTTCTTAGTTTATTATATTAGGCTCTTTATCTACGTAGGTAGTATTTTTAAGCTTAGTGTCTAGTTGCGTAGCTGCTTATTAGTATGCTAGTGTTGCCTTTAGAGCACGAGAGCTTAGTAGAAAAGGCAGAGTAGGAACTAGTTAGTTACTAGCCCTAGCTCTTACACGTTTTGCTTAAATGTTAGTAGCATTATACCTTTGTTATATAATAGTCTTTCTACTTGCAAGTTTAAATGCCTTAACTATTACATAGTTATTAGTTTTACTTCTTACTAACAATTCTAAGGATCGCCTTAGTTGCTTAGTTATAATTAATAAACTACAACTCCCTAGAGTAAAGGTCTTAGATACTATAAAGTTACTGTAGTAATTAATAAAACAAGCTTTAAATAGAGTCCTTCTAAGTTCTGTAGCTATTAAGATAAGCACGCTATATATTAAATGCACCTATACTTTTATTACTTTGTAGTAATCTATATCTTTAAGAGATTGCGTTAAGTAAAGCTAATTAGTTTCTAAGTTCTTAAATATAGCTATGTACTTAAAGATCTTTTACTAGAAAGTATAGTAAAGGTTGCTATTCCCTCTATTGTCCTTAACTCTAGCGTTAGGGCGTAGTTTCTACGCACTATAAGTTACATTGTCCTTTTTAACCTTTATAGCTATAATAATTTTGCGTAAGTTCTCTTTTTGCTATTTACTAATGTTTAGAAGTAGTTATTTACTATAAAAGCTATTTTATACAGCAAAAGCATAAATGTCTTTGCATAGTAGCTTAACTATTGCCTAGTTTACTAGTAATATGTAGCGTTCTTTTTTTTTAGTTTTTTGTATTAAGATAGTGTAGTGCTGCTACGTTAAAGAAGTAAGTAGCATTCTTAAGATCTATGTGTTGCAGTACAAAAGCTATGTCTATAGATCTTTAGTAGTTAAGTAATGTGCAAGGTATACAGATGCTAACATATTCTTTAATAAATTCTGTTACTAGTTTCTTTACTATTAAAATTGCATTACTTAGTTTCTTAGCTCTCTTGTCTTGCAACAAGGATGCTGTACTAATAATTAAATAGTGTTCTTAGAAACTTTTAACACTACTATATTTGTCTATAAGCTTTAGGAGTTAAGCATAAAGATTGCCTATTTCTAAGACAACCTTAAAGATAAAATTAAATTAGTATAAGGCACTATTAAACTATTAATTTATAATAATACGCTGTTAACGTAGAGCGTTTAAAAGAATTTTATCTACTAAAGTTTAAATGTTAGTAACTCTAATACTGCTGCTAAGCTTTGCGAGCTCTAGTACCTTGTCTTAATACTAGACAACTCTAGGGGTTTAATCTGTAATATAGTTTTCTTTTTTTAAACTTACCTCTAAGTCTTTAAAGACTCTTAATAAACTTAAAGTTTAAGGTAGTTGCTATTATAGCTACTTGCTTTAAGCTTTATTTAATAGAGGCTAAGATATTACTTAAATAGGTTTGTTAGTAGTGTGTGTATTGTCCTCAGCCTTTATTAAACTAAGGAAAAAGATATTACTATAATTATTATCTTTAAAGGTTAATACCTAGGTAGAAAGGTAGTAAAGTTAGTGTTAAAGAAGAGTTAGTTAGTTAGTAGGGTTGTAGTTTAACTTTATATATAGTAGCGGTATACTGCCAGCGGGTAGGTAAAGGTAAAGGTAAACAGAGTCTATATTGCGCTAAAATAAACAGGTTTTACAATAAAAACAGCTGTTGTAATTAGCTATTGCTTTACAAATGCGAGAAATTAGGTGTAGTACTAGTGTAGTAGTAAGGTATTATAGGTTTATAGAATTTAGGTGCTTACTATATACTTAGAATTTATAGGATTAGTAGCCTGTAATTAAATTTTATATTAAAAATTACTAAGTAAGTAGCTAAAAGTAAGAGCAAGCACTAATAGTATAGCACTTCTCCCCTTTTTAATAATCTTAGCTATTCTATAGCCTAGAGGGTGTTAGTTGTAGAGTAGTCTAACACTGCTTAAGATTAGCAAAGGCTTGTTTTAGTCTAGCGTTAATCTCTTAATTAATTATAGAAAGTTTCTTAGTAATCTAATTAGCAAGGTTATTAAGAAGAAAATAATTTAAAGTTATGTGTTCTAAAGTAGAGTGCATAGTCCTTAAGCGTAGTAGACTAAAGAGCACTATAGTTAATCTTGTCCTGCTTTAGATTCCTAACTACTAAGCATCTGTAGCCTAGCGCAAATTGTTTTTAATTACAAACTTTTATAAGTTTGTTATAGCGTAATCTTTCTAGTAGATAGTTAGGTTTAGTAAGTATACTAATGCATTAGTTAGTAGCTTTCTTAATATAAGTAATGCTACAAGTGCTAAAATTAGCAATGTCTGTTACTAGTAAAAGGGCAATAGTAGGTAAGCTAATAGTAGCTAGTTATGTATAAGTAATAATTTGCTTAAAGTTTTATAGGCTGTCTATTTTAACAAAAAAAGAATAGCTAAGTTAAGGAAGTTGTATTTATTCTAGAAAGTATTAATTATATTAATCTTATAATATTTCTACGCTGCAGTAGCTGCTCTATGTGCTAGGCTGCGCTTTAGCACTACGCTATTAAGATGTATCTTATTATATAACTTTGTTAAAACTCTTTAAAAGCTAAAAAGTTAGCGCTAACACTATTGCTGTTTGTAAGGTGCTAAAGGTCTAATATTAAGAGATGTAAGATAATAGCACCTTCTATATGCCCTGCTGCTAGTAGCAGAAGTTAGAGCTTATAAAGCCTTTTATCTTTAGTAACTTTACTAGCGCTAAGCTAATGTAGCCTTTAGGCTTAAAAGTTAATACTATATGCTTATAGCAACTTAGCTAGGCTAACTAATTGCTACTTCTCCTAGTAAAAGAACCTGCAATAGTAAGCCTTTGTTTAAGTTTTTATAGCGCTGCTAATAATTTAAGATTACTAAGTTTAGTATGTTGTAGTACGCCCTTCTCTATATTGCGGAGGATTACCACGCTGGGTTCTTTGTACTCGCGGCCTAGGTAGCATCTAGCAATGCGCTAGAAAGGTGGCTCGCTAGTCTATTTGCGAGAGAATAGGTAGTTACAGGCTAATCTATAAAAGATAGGCAAGAATTTAATTATAGTAGTGTACTTCTAAATGCGTAGTCTTAAGGTAGCTGTAGAAGTTATTAAGTTAATGTTGCCTTTTAGCTTAAAAGCTGTTTTCCTAGTCTAAGGAGACCTTCTTTTAGAGAAGACACTAGTTCTTGCTTATTATTATTATTATTATCGCGCTTGCTAGCTAAGGACGCCTATATCTTAACTTTTACTGCCTTATATAGTAGTTGTATTGCTGTAGTAGTTGTAGCTTCTATTGCTTGCTTTTAGTGCATTACGCTAGCGCTTGTTACCTTCCTAATGCATCTTGCTATTATAAAGTTATAAAAGGTTGCTGCCTTAAAAGTTATTAGTTATAGCTAACTAAATAAGATAGCTTGTTCTACTGCACTGTACGCGGCTTAAAATTAGTTAAAATAAAATAAGAGAGAGCAATAGTCTACTTACTAAGCTTTTTGTCTTTAAAATAATTAACTTAAAACGCATAAAACTATTAAGTTTACTCTTAATTACTAAAGAAGCTTGCTAGAGAGTGTGTATTGTGTCCTTAATGCAGTGTTGCGCTTTAAGCAGTAACAAGTTTACAGAATTTAAGTGCTCTTAGTACACCTAGAATTTGTAGATAATTAACTAACATTTGCGCATAACATAAGAAATCTTAAAATAAGTAGCTAAAGGCGAAAGTAAATACTAATAGTACAGTATTCTCCCCTTTCTTTAGTGTGTAGGCTATCTAGCAACTTACTAGTTGCTTATTGTAGTAGATTTAGAGTTAAAGTCTAAGCTTTTAAAATTTTATATATATATACAACGCTCTTCTTTTGTAAAGCATTTAGTAACAACAACTTAAGAATAAAAATTATCTCTTGTTATAAGAGGCGGAAGTAGTTACAACTTAGTAGGCGGGTTAGGTAAGTCTAGAGAGACTAGAACATTTACTATTAAGCTAGTTTATTCCTAATACTTAAGATCCTATAGCTTTATGTTTCTTTAATTTTTCTCTATAATATCCTGCACATATTATTGTTAAAAAAGCTTTAATTGCTAACTAGGTATTGTGTGTAGAAAGCGTGTACTATTAAGGTCTTCTAGGCGGTAAGTCCCTCTATTAGGCTTAGCGTTATAAATATAATATAGTTCTAACTATCTTGTATCTAGCTTACAGTCTTAAGATATATTAATTTCTTAAACTAAGTTCTAAAGAAGAACTAGATCTTTTAGCTTTATATCCTTATGTTGTATTTCTCTAGTGTTATCCTAGTATTTCTTCTTAGCAGCTCTTATACAATTAGTACAAGCTACAGCATTTTTAGTAAACTAATTTCTAAGATCTAGTTGCATTGCCTGTATAGCAAGTAACTAAGTATAGTCTTTTACTTCTTTAAATAGAAGCGTTTGCTATGTAGGCAGCGTAAGCTTAATAGAAAGCACTAAGTTTTGTCTTGTAACTAGTTAGTACAGCAAGTAACTTATCTGCTCCTGTATAAAGATCCTGTCTATAAGAAGAACTATTAGTAAGTTCTTAACTTAAGGTCCTAGCAGCTTTGCGAGGGCATTTATAATTAGCTTATACCTTCCCTTAATTTTTTCTATAGCTTAAGGATTGTGCCTAAATAATTAGACTTAGTTAATTTTGTATATTTTTAATAGATGTATAACTACTCTAGTAAAGTTAAGTTCTTTATTAACTATAAGTTTGCGTGCTGTACTCTATTTACATATAATGTCCTTATATATAAACTCTGCAATTATCTTAGACTAGTTGTTTAACAGTACTCTCGCTTTAGGCTAGCTGCTAAGATAGTCTTTTGCAATTACAAGAAACTTCTTCCTAAAGTATTATAGTATATATACTATATTAATTGCAATAGTTTTCTAAATAGCGAAACTATAAGTGTTAGTAAGTATATTAACCTTCCTCTTTAAAGATTACAGTTAGTAGTCTAGGCAAGTTGCTAATTTCTTTTGCACTTGCTTATATATTTCTTTCTACTAGTATTGCTGTGCGAGTATTAAGTATACTATATTAACTCCTTAGTGTCTAATCTGTGTGTATATATTCTATACTGCGGCTGTTTTTAAATTTGTATTATCTACTACTTATTAGATTATAATGTTCTTTAATGTCTTCTTAAAGAGTATGCTATCTTCTACAAAGAAGTTTAGTGCTTATTTCTTCTATACTTATAGTTTCTGTAGTTCTATTCCCTTAAGAGTCTTAAAGTTAACTAAAAACTAGGCATACTATTCTAATTCTTTAGAGAATTCTTAACAAAGTATCTTAGCTTGTCCTAATAGTACTAGCGCATTTACGTTTCTAATTATATAATTAATAAACTCCTCTAGGTCTTCTTTAGGTTCTAGAGGAGGTTTTTAATTATTAGCTTTTAGATACCTAGATAATGCATCTGCAATAACATTCTTCTTTTCTAGTATATGCTTAATGTTAAAGTCCTACAAAAGGATTGTTAATATCTACTTATTTATAACTAATTCTAGATTATTAGTAAATAAACAATTTAGTTAAGCAATAAGAGTTGCGGCGTTAGTTTCTATAGTAAAGTAAACACTATAAAGATAAGTACAAAACTTCTTAAAAGCCTATAGTATAGCTTTGCATTCTAACTTAGTAGAGTGCTATTGCCTTTCTTGTGCTAACTACAGTATGCTTTTAAACTAAACTAAGTGTTATTTATTATTTTTCTTAAGTTGCTCTATATAAGCCTCTGCGCTGTCTTAACTAGCATTAGTTATAAAAAATATTTTGTAGTTTTTAGTATTAGTATAGTTTAAGTTTGCAAGTGTAGGTGTATTATAAATTGCCTATTTTAGCGTATACATTGCTGTGTCTTGTGCATCTTTTTATTTAAAAAGAGTGTTGTCTTATAGGAGAGTAAATAAAGGTTTAGCAATCTTAGTAAAGTTCTTTACTTATATACAATAGTAGACGCATATACTTATAAACAATTGCACTTTTCTTTTATTTTTGCATAGTAGCTAGTTTATAATTTTCTTAACTTTCTTCTAGTTAGGATAACAACTTTAAGGGCTAACTTTATAGCTAACTACCTTAAGCCTTTCTATAAAAAAATAGCACTTTTTTTTTAACACAGTGCCTCTAGCTTATTTAATATTAGCTAGGACTTAGTCTAGTTAAATAATATGCTTAAGAATATAACGTTGCACTCTTAGCATTAATTCTTCTCCTCTATAATTAGTTTTTGGCCCTCCGCATGTGATGTTATTAATAAAGAGCATAGTATCTAGCTAGTAGTCTCTTAGGATCTTTATTATAACTTATTAAAATGCTGCTATAAAGTTAGTAGCGCCTATAACTATTGTGCATAACTATATAAGTCTAACTAGTGTTTAAAATGCTGTTATATCTCTACTTTCTAGGTGTAGTGTAATCTAGTTGTACCTAGAAAATAAGTCTATAAGTAAGATAACCTTATATTCTACAAATTTCTTTAAGAATTTGTCTACTGTTAGTAGTAAGTTTGCATCTTAGATAGAAACTGCATTTATTTTTTGCGTATTGCTAATCTATTAAACGCTCTTATTTTTCTTTAGTACTAGGTGCTATAGGTTGTAATACTAACTATTGCATTGTTCCCACGTTCCTTAATTTAGGCGAACATTAACTATATCTACTACTTACAACTTTAACGCCTTTAGAATAGCAAAGCCTCGCACTTGCTAAGCTTTATAGGGTATTGTCTGTATCTTGTATAGTAGGCATACATTAGGATAGATCCTTTCTAATTCCTTAAATTGCTATAAGAGAGCTCTCTTTTTGTTAATAAGCATATGCATAAACATCTCTTTTTCTATTAGCTAAAGGTAGTCTCCTACGTGCAGCTTATTAATTTGTTCTTTAGTAAGTTTTATCTCTTGCAGAAAAGTAGTATATTTTAGTTTAAACAGATAATTGCATAGTCTAGTATCTAGATTACAAATACTTTTTTAGAGGAGCTGTTGTTCTCTAGCCTTTTTCTTCTAATCTTCTTGTCTAAACTCTATTAGTATCTCTTGCTAAGAGATATTAATAGGTTAGACTTTCTTGTCTACTGTTTTGTACATAGTGTAGAGATTATAGCGTTAGCTAAAGTTGTTAAATAATCTTTCTTGCAATTGTTAGCAGTTAAGCTTACACATAATTAAGAATTTGCTAAAACTATAATTTACTATTAAGTTTTTTAATTGCCTAACTGCGTGTGCGAATACTTAGTTTATTTAAACTATCTAATTATGCTTGTTGTTATTTGTGTATAGTATATTAAAATTGCTAAATCTAGCTATTAGATCTAACTACGCCGCTTTCTGTATATATTTTACTATAGCTGTTTGCGGCCTAGTGTTTATTGTGTTAGTAATTACGTGTATTTGTACATTACTTGCAGTTTTTTTGTCTAAATTATTATTAAAGGCTTTATTTCTAATCGTCTGCGTAGAGTAACTTAGTAAAAGATTAAATACAACAAAGACTGCGTTCTAGGTGCTGTCTTTAGAGAGAACTTAGCATGTAATTTGTCTAAACGTATTATACTATATTGCTATCCTTGCATATGCGCACTAAAGTCCTCCTAGAATTGTAAATCTAGTAATATTAGCAACAATTCTAAATGTAGTTTTAATAGAAACTGTCCCTATTTGTATAGGAATGTTGAATGCTGTCTCTACAAATAGGTTATAAGTCCTATTAGCTAAGGTAACCTCTAGAGATAGCTGCCCTAGTTAATGCTCTATTATTTTAAACAGTACCTTTAATGCTTATATAGTACTAAGTCTTAAGATATTTATTTGTGCTCTTGTATTAATTAAGCACTTTAAGGAGTTTCTATTAACAATAACCTAGCATTTTAGTAAGTTTATTTAAGCAAAGACTTGTCTATTCCTTTACTAGACTTCTTAGACTTTCTTAGTAAGAATGTTATCTAATTCCTTAATTTAAAAATTACTTTTTTTATACACTTTATGTTAGGTTTGCGTATTTAATTAATATATACTTATTATATTACAACTTATGCTTGCAATAGTTAGTATAATTAGTAGAATTTTATTAGTAGGGTGTTCTTAACCTGTGCGCTAGTCTAGCTAATTAGCAGTTAGAATAGATTCTAGGTGCGCTAAATTACACCTAGATTCTGTAATTTCTCTACTAGTTATAACATTAAGCGTTCCTAAACTATCTACAGCGCTAACGCTATTATCTAGAAGATTGCGTAGTTGCTTTTAAATATTGTCTTATCTTATAAAGTTAGACACAGTAACTCCTTATACTTCTTGTCTAAGTAAAGTAGTTGTAATGTAGTTTAGCTAACTTTATATTAATTCTTTTAACTCTAAATTAGAAAGCGCATTTATAAATTTTACAGCTTTTTTCTTTTGTCTATGCTGTAAGTGCTTTAGATTAGCTAACATGTTGTCTTCTTGCTAAGATAACTATAGCGGCCTAATAATTAAAAATAGTGTATTATAAGGCTAACTTGTAAAAGGTATATTACTCTATGTTTCTTTCTATAGAAACTGCATATTTATTAGCTGCAAGTTAAGAATTAGAGTATTACCTTAAATTATTTAATTACTTCTTTATATACTTGTGTCCTTGCTTAGTCTTCCTTGTTTCTTTATCCCTCTATCCTAGACGCGTTTAATATCCTAGTAGAGAGAAGGGCTCTTTCCCTTTAAGCGCGTAGCAGCATTTAACTTAGAGATGTTGTGTAAAGCGCTTTGTCCGCCTTCTAGTATAATATTAGCGGCATTAATATTATTAAGCCTATTAACATATTTATCTATAGTAGGATTGTATAGTTGTTCCTAGAACTATTAGAACTGCTAGAGAATATTGTTGTAGTAACCTTAGTCTATTAAACTAGTTACTACGTTTGCAGAACTTAAGGCTTTACTTTAGTACCTTAATTCTAGTTAAGAATCTCTGCTTGTAAACTTCTTAAGTATTACACATAATATAAGTTAGTTAAGTACATTATTTATAATGTTGTAGAATTCTTAGATTTTTGCCTTTAACTATAATAAAACTTAGGTTAATAGTAGCTGTTCTAGGATTTCCCCTAGACGTTTATGTAGTGGCCTAAAATAGTACGTTCCTTTCTTAGCCGTAGTATTTTAGTTAAAACTAACTTATCCTATCTGCTTTAGGGCATAGTATAGTTTATAATCCTTAAGCATGTGTTCTATAATATTATATATATAATAGTAAGTGTTTGTTTCTGCGTTATTTAAGTAAGTAGTACTTATTTTACTTAGTAGCTCTTGTTTTGTATTAGTAATAAAGGAACTATTATTTCTTTTACTTAGAAGCTCTGCATTAGTTGCTTGTGTAATAAAGTACGTATAGTTAGCAGGTTTCTTTAAGAGTCTCTTAGTTGTAGAGTGTGCTATAAGCATGTTAATAGTAGACAATCTAAGTTTTAGATTGCCTAAAGACTTAATAAGGTCTTCTACCTCTAGATTAACATCTACTAGAGTGCTTAATTTCTTATGTGCTTTGCTAATCTTAACTGCTGCTTCCTTTACTTTCTTTAGAGTAAATGTCGCACGCTAGTTAAATAACATAATCTAGCGCATTTCTGCATCTGCGCCTCCTTGTTCTAGCTAATAAATCTTATTTAGGCTAGTTATCTTCTTGTAGTAAGATTTAAAAAAAGAATAGATTAAATCTAGTTTGTATAGATTTTGATTATTACTATTAGGAGCAGTAGGCATATAGTATATAACTACTTTTTTGTTTAATTGCAGTAAACCTTAAAAGAAGAGAATACTTTCCTCTTTTTAAGGAATTTGCTTATTCTTAATGCATGCGTTAGCAACAGAAGTAAAATAAGTATAGTACTTTACTAGCTCTAGCTAGTTTTATACACATTTATAGATGTAAGCTTAAAAGTAAAAGCGTTTGCCTATTTTAATAGTAGTATCTTTGTTCTTTTACTATTCCTTTATATTTAATTATAACTTAGACTAATCTCTTTCTACATATCTAGGCAATTGTTTTAGAATATAAAAAAGCAATTAATCTTTATTAGAGAAATAGTCTAGTAGAATAGAGACCTGCATAGCATTATAAATGCCTTTATTATTAGCTTATCTATTAAAGTCTTCTAGGAATTTAGTAATATTTTTCCTAGTAAAAACTAAGGTACTATGTCTTAGTTAAACTATAGACAACACTAAGTTATGCGTAGATATAGCTATAGTCTTAATAACTAAGCTTAATAGTGTTAATAGCAACTTAGGACTAGCAGTTGTAGGCCTTATAGAAGGAAGTGTTTTGCCTTCTAGTTCTTAACCTAACTTCTAATTCTTCTTTAACATCTATAGTATTATAGGACTTATAAAAGTTCTTTGTTTAGATAGTTAATAGTTGTTAGTTATTAATGTAGTAGACAAGGTTTAGTTCTTAAAAGGAATAAGATATTTATTTTTAAAATCTTTATAGTAAGTGCTTAATTAGAAGTAGTTGTATAAATCTTCGCCTCTTTTATACCCTAATTATTACTAGGTAGGCTCTAATTTATATGCGTGCTATCTTAATTATTAGTAACGCCTTTATTTTGCTAGACAGATACCTTAAATTAGCGTTTTTAGATACATTTAGTTGTAAGCTTTTAGTCTTATCCTAATTTTTGCTAGATAAAACTTTTGCTTTTTATTGTTAACGCATGTAAGCCTGCCTCTATTTTGCTAGATAGGTTGCTACTTTTATTTTGCTAAGTAGACTTCAGATTAGCGTTTAAATATATATAAGCCTGCCTTTATTTTACTAGACAAGTTGCTGCCTCTATTTTGCTAGATAAACTTTAACTTAGTATTTAATAACACATTTTGTTGTTGTATTAGTAAAGTTTATTGCCTTCCTCTGTTGTTAGTACTAACTTAGGTAACAGAGTCTTTAACGTAGTCTGTAGTAAAAAATAGTGCTAACCCCCTAAAAGTGTAACTAGTAGTAATCCTAAGAGTTCTAGTTTCTTTAGCGCTTTTCTAGATTCTATTTTCTTGTAAGATTGTTATATTGTTCTTGCAATAATTATGCACTAGTTCTTTTGTGCACTAAGTAGTAGAGTATGTCCCTATAGGCTTTGCTATTTGTACAGGTGTTAGAGTGTATAAAGACATACTGCTACAAGGGCAAGAGATTACTAGTAGCTAGATTATATAAGAACAAGGCTAGTAAAATAATAATCTTATTATAAGTTAAGTATAAAGATAATTAGTAAAAGAAGAGGCCTATTCTATAGTACATTGCAGGAGCTAAGCTGTGTCGTGCACAAATCCTCCTTGCCCCCCGCTTTCTGTGGGATACTAGATAGGTTATATACCTTAGGATTAGGTAGTTGAGCACTAACCTAGTGTGCAGTCGGGTATCACCCTGTGCACCGGCACACTAACAATAGTTAAAGAAATATAATTATTTTTAAAATTTCTAAACTTTAACTAATATTTTATTAAAAACTACTTTAAAATTGCTATTCTATTAATAAGACTTATAAAGAAAGAAATACTTTTTAAGTAAAGTAAAAAAGTAAAAAATACCTTTTAAACGCTTAAGAAAGTAAGTATAAAACTACTATACTTTAGAATATTCTAAGCAGGACAACTATTGCGCTTTAAAACTAATATATTATACTTTACGCTAAAAGGCTATACTAGTTAACTGCATAAATGTAAATAGCACCTTATTACGTACTATTTACAAAAAATTTTTAAACTAAAAAAACTATATAACGTTTACAACAAAAAGCTACTAGCTATTATTATATACTTATAGTATTAGAGAGTATACACAGAAAGCTGCTTAAAACTTATAATATTTATAAATTATAAGAACTTAGTTAACTTTACAACTTCTAAAGTACTTAACTAATAATAAGTAAAATAGTTAAAATTACTTAAATAATATAAGTTTAAAATTATATACACACTAAAAAATAATAATAGCAAAGTAGATACTTTTAGCTAATAATATAATATTTTAAAAACAAAAGAAATTATTAAAACTATAATACTTAAAATTAATAAAAATAAGTTATTAAGACTAGTTAAAACGCTAAACATAGTTCTATAAATTATACTAAACATACTAAAAGAATTACTAAAAGCAATTATTAAACATTATTGTAATAACTTTATATATAGTTACTTTAGCATTACCTAAACTATAAAACTTATTAAGAGAAATTATAAGTTTCTAAGAATAAAGAATAAGGGTACTTTCTTTATTGCTAAGTATGCAGACTGTTAGAAGAACAAGCACAGTACCTACACACCTTATAAAAAAATAAAAGTAATAGAACTACTTAACGTACTATAGTTAAACATTTTTATAAACTTTATTATAGAACTACTAGTCTTAAAAGACTCTATTACTAAAGTATCTTACAATATAATTCTTGTAGTAGTTAATTAATTTATAAAATAAGTAGAGTGTATTACTTTTAAAAAAGATTTTATAGTAGTATAGCTAGCACACATTATTAATAACTAAGTTATTAAATATTAAAATATACTCAAGTTAATTATTAGTAATAAAGATAAGCTCTTTACTTTTAACTTTTAAACAACACTATTAGCTGTAATTAAAATAAAACAAAAGCTATTAACAGCTTATTACTTACAAATAAATTAATAAACTAAATAAATAAACTACTTAATAAAAGCCTACCTTAGAATATATATTAGTTAATAGCAAAATAATTAAGTTTTACTACTACCTATAGCATAAATAGTATACAATAATAAAATTTTAGAAATTTATAAAATAAATACTATTTTATGTAAACTATAAAAAACACCTAAATTTCTTTATACACACACTTCTAAGCTAGAAAATAAAAGTAGCTATTACTATAGCTAATAAGCTAAAAACAGTATACAAGTTAATTAAAATAATACTAAATTAAAAAAAAAAAAAAAAAAGTATATTTACTTACAAAAAATTTGTGCACTAAACAACTTAATAAAAGACTTAATAACATTAAAGTTAGACTATTTTTAATTCTAAACTAGAAAGGACTAGTTACGTATATACTTAACCTTCTACTAGATATAAAATTCTACCCTAAATTTTATATTAACATGTTAGAACTAGTAAACCTAGAAATGCTATTATAAAAAACCTTCTACTTTTAAATAGAAAAAAACAATATTTTTAAAGTTAAGAAGATTTTAGTACACTAAGCACAAAATAATAGCAAAGAATACTTAGTTAAATGGTTAAAATACTTAAATAGCAAGAATATATAGAAACTAAATATAAACTTTATAAATTATTGCTAACTACTTGTATAGTACTATACAACTTACCTAAGAAGTTATTAAAGTAGAATTACCTTCTAAATAAGTAAAAAAAAACGCGCTCTAATTTAACAACAGTGTACTAAGCATTAAACTACTTTTTAAAATACTAACTTTATAGTTAATATTCTCTATAACTTTTAAGGCTTTAATTTTTTAAATAAATTTTTTAAACTTATTTATTAACTACTATTTACAACGTGCTAATACCTTATACTATTTTTAAAGATAATCTTTCTTTACACGCGCTACTAATAATGCCTTTAGCGTAACTAACTTTGCTGTATTAGCTTTAGACTTTTACTACTCTAACTAAGCTAACTCTTAGTTTAGCTATAAATAATCTAGTAATAGCACCTCTACTAAAATATACTTCTTAATCTTATTTTTATAATAATTCCTACACGCCTTTTTTAGTAAAGACATCTAATATAATAAACTCTTCTTAACACAATATTAATAAGCAACTATAGTAAGTTAACTAATACTATTTATGCAATTACTAAGTGTGTAATAATAAGTAGTGTTACAGGAAACTATTAGGCTAGTTAATAAGAATAAGAATATAGAAGAGGAGGATAGTATTATAAACTTAAAAAAAGAAAAGGTACAAACTATATATAAAAAATAAAAGTAGAAAGAAATTCTAAACTACTTAAATAAATAGCAACGCCTTTGTATACTAATAAATAATGCTACCTTGCACTAAGCACGTAATCCTATAGGCCTTAGCAGAAATCTTTTATAAGACAAGTTATATACGTCCTATAATGTACTATAAAATTCTACATGTCCTATGTATAGGACAGCATAAGATTCTATAGAACAGTAAGGCACTCTTTTAGTATATAGCAATAAGCATTAAGCCTTTATAACTTAGTATATTTAACTTTAAGTGCAATTTAAGAATTACTTAATTTTTAACTCCTCTGTGTTATTACATTATTCTACTAAACGTGCTAACACAACCCTGTACTATTACATCGTTCTACTAAACGTGCTAGTACAACCCCTCGTCTATCGCACTCACTCATTCTAAGAGAACCAACACAGATTATCTACGGACGATCTTCACATATATTTCATTATAGTTTAATCTTTACTTATACATTTTAAATAGAAATATGCTACTAATTATAAGTAAAGCGTAGACTAAGCACAGCCTTCTACTTATAAATAAATAAGCAAACTTAACGCTTAAACTAAATAATAAAGTAATACTTAAAAACGATTATCTTAGAAATAATAATAATTAAGTGCTACCTCTACTATCTATATAACTTGCATATAATAGCTTTATTTACAAATTAATAAAAACAATACTTCTTTATATAGTATATAGTAAGTGTTTATTACTTATATTGCCTCCTAAAAATAGTAAGCTAAGAGAGGAGGTACTAGACGCTATAAATAGAGAGTAGCGCATATATAGCGCACGTGCAACAGTAAGAAAATACTTTTTAGTAGTATAAGAATACTAACGCTAATACTATAATAAAAAATATAAACTAAAGATTTTTTACTAAAAAGACTTAGTTTACTTTAATATAAAAAATATAAGCCTAGCCTACTAACTTAGTGAAAAGCTTTTTAGTAAGTTTATAAAACTATTTTAAGTGCAAAAAATAGTTAAAACGTAAGCTTACTAACTATAACTACTACTTTAATATTATATTTATAATATTTTTTATATTTCTTTATTAAAGTAATAAGAATTGCGCAATAGTTAAGAAAATAATATTTAAGTACTGGAAATTAGCCTTAAAAGTAATAAAATTTAAAAGGGTTAAAACATATTAAAAAAATAAATTAAAAATAGCTAGCTAAAGTATTAGTTGCAATGAGAAAGTTATAATAATTTATAAAATACTTAAACTTTAGCATTGTAGTTTAAGAATATAAAGAAACTAATTAAAAAATATAAGAATAAATAGAGATTATTACGTTTTAAGCGCACTAAAAAAGTATACAACATATTATTACTACGCCTTTAAGGCGTAATATTAAGTATTTAAAAAAAATAAAACTATAAGTATAAAAGTTATTTACTTCTACTTATTATTATAAATCTTTTTACTACTACTACTTATTTTACAGAGGGGTGACAAAAATAGTAATATTTTATATTTTCTTATAGTTTAATAAAAGGATAAAAAATAGGGTTTGCTTACGTAAGCACTAATTACGTAATAACTTAATAAAAATCTAGTATATTTACTCTTCTTATTTATCCTAACTTTCTATCTTTATATTATCTCCTCTATGGCTCACAATCTCTCTTAATTTGAACAACAAGTTTATACTTTATATTTACACAACAAATTTATCTCTTCTATTAGTAATATACTAGAAAAGCCTTCTAAAAGTATTTATAATACTCTTTATTAAATTAAACAAAAAAAAAAACGCTTCTTTATCTATTATTAGCTCTAAACAAGGTTGTCCTTCTAAGATTATAAAAAAAGCAAAAAGAGTGCTTAATAGAGACCTTATAAGAAGCCCTAAAAAGACAATTTAACGTCTTTTAAGAAAAACTAGTATAGATCTTTTAATTAGAAGCGTACAATGCTTTTTAAAAAAAGAGAACTATTCTACTTATATCTTTAAAAAAAAGACGCCTTTAGATATATTTACGCTAAGCAAACACTTAAAAACATTAAAAATATAAACTTTTATAAAGTTATATTTTTAGACGAGTTTGCTGTTAAGCGTAAGCACAGTGCTAAGATAGAATACTATTAAATAAAGCATAATAATAGAATAAGAAAGAAAATTGTTTCTATAACAAATACAAGTAAGTTCTAAAAAACTCTAATAATTAAATAATATACTGTATTATATTTAAAATATTTTTATTATTTTAATCTATTTTTAGAATACTTACTAATCTAGTTATTAGTCAAGATATTTCTATTTAAGTTTAGGGTGCAATTTAAATAAGTAGAAGATCTAAACTAGTAGTAATTAAAAGCCCTTTAATTACTACTCTTTTTAGAAATTTAGACTATATTAAAAAGATCCTAATTCCTATAGTAAAACCTGTAATAAAAAAAGGTAAGTTATGTATACTTTATTTTTCTATTTAGAGGCTTATTACTCTATATTTAAATTATAAAGTTAAAGTTTTTTTCTATATAATTAAGCATCTTACTAACTTCTATATAGGCTAGAAGTTTTAGCAGGATAACGCTAAGATTTATAAAGCTGCAGAAGTTTTATCTTAGTTTTCTAGAAATAAGATATTACTTTTTAAGCATCTTGTTTATAGTCCTAATCTAAATCCTATAGAAAACGTGTAGGCTTTACTAAAAACTATTCCTAAGTTTTTAAGCCTATATTTTCACTGCGAAGATTGAGAGCAATTATGCTGACTAAGCAGCTTACTAAGCAGCCTATTTTAAAGAAAAGGTTCTTGGCTTTTCAAATCACTAACTCCTTTTAGTATAGCCCTTGTAGTTATGGAGATATAAACTTTTGAGAACTATAACTTTTTTGATTTCTTTTTTTTTTCACCCCTTTGTATTATTACTACTACTTTTAATACTATTATTATAAGCGCTACCTGCGCCTAGATTATACCCAAGTAGTAGCACATTATTATTACCTAAGGTTTTATTATTATTATTATTATTACTAGTATAACTAGCAATTCTAGCTTCATAACTAGCACATAACTTAAACGCAGCTACTATATAGTACTACTTTACTAAAATTAAGCTTAAAAAATAAAGTAAAAATATTAATATTTAAATAAGTACTTTTAAAGAAGTACTAGTATGTGTAGTAATATAGTAGTATTTAAATAGCTTAAAGTTAAATTAGTACTACTAGTACGTAAGCCTAACGCTAGTAGTAATAATAGTAAAGTTAGTTCTTAGGGTGTTAGCATTAGTAACTATAGTATTAGAATACAAGGAAAGTTAATATAAATAATTTCAACGCCTATTAAGTACTTTAAAAACTTATACAAATTAGCTAAAGCATAGTTAATAAAGTAAAAAACTTACTTTAGTATAACTACTACAGTTGCCTTTAGTATAATAGTTATAATAATAATACTTAGTTTTTTTATAAATTTTTTCTACTTAGTAATATTTTATACGCAGCGCAGGTAAGTTATATATAAAGTAATAAAATTAATAGCTTTTTTAAGTATACTAAATCTATATAGCTAAGCATCTTATAAGTAAAACTTTTTAATATACTTAAAACTTAAAAAGTAAACTATAATAAAGATTAAAGCTTAGTATTATATTATATAATTACTACACTAATATTATATATTAAGTATATTAAGCAAGATAAGAACTATAAAAAATATACTAAAATATTTTATTATTACTATAGTAAATATTAGTTTGCATAAACTACTTATAATGATTTATATACTTTTATTTTTACTTTTAAATTTTTTTAAGAAATAAACAATAAAATCTAAAAGTTACTATAATAATACTATAAAACTTAAAATATAAAGCTTACTACGTATTTAACTTATAAGTAATACGCGTTTTAAGTGTATATAACTTATATATAAAATATACTTTTTGCTAAGCTATCTTAATATATAATCTTAGAAGTTTTAAGTTAAGGCTATTAGGACGCTGGACTAGAGGGGGAAGCTTTATTATAGATAGTTGCATGCTAGCTAAATCTGCTAAGCTCGCTTATTGTTAGCTTGCCTACCTATAATTATGCTTATAAGGGGCTCTTTACTTGCGAGGATACCTACAAGTATTATTGCTTAAAATATATATATGTTATTATCCTAGAGCTATCTCTTACTATCTTCTGTGGTGTGAAGCAAGTACTATTGCCTAAAGCCACCCTTTATATTTTAACACGCTTAATAAACTTATAGTTAAAGCTATTTAAGTAAATAATAACTTTTATAAGCTAAAGTTAAAAAAATAACTATTTATTTAAAGAAATTGCATACTAAGAAATATAAATGCTTAACCTTGTTAAGTATTCTAACGTCTATACCCTAACTAAAGTTAACAACAAAACAGCACTTTTAAAACACTAAAATATTATATAACTAATAGCTACAAACTTATATACTTTAACAACTTTAATAAAAGACTTAGAAAGAATAAGTTTAAGAACAACAAGAGTAGTAAGAAAAGGATTACTTACTATATATATAGCAAAAAAAGTTATATAAAGCAGAACTACTAAAGCTAAGGTAAAGTAACTTAACAATTAAATATTGTTTACTATGTAGTACCTAGCAACAATCTAGAGAATGAAATATTTTTACTTAACCTACTATTACAGTCTAAGGACAGAACTAGGCAAATATTAATAGTCTAGATAACTTCCTTATAATTACTCTAGAGAAAGCCTTAGACAACAACATCTCTAAGATAATACTTAATAAAAAAATAGAAATAACTCTAGCTAACTAAACTAAGCATAGAAAAATAGCTAATTTCTAAAAAACTTACTAGCCCTCTACACTAGTTATATAGAAAAAGCTAATAGCCTACAATAAAGAAAGTTTACTACTAGCTATATAGAAGCACTACCCTACACTAGAAAAGCAAGATATTGATATATATAGGTATTACTACTCTTAAAAATATAATGCTTAAATAACTTAGCTAAAAAAATTAATGTTCTACTAAAGCAGCTTAAATAACTTAAAAATATTTTTACAAAATCTTACAAAAGAATATTAATAGAATACTACTAGTATACTCATCTACTAGAAGAACTACAAAAAAAATATTCTTGTAGCAACTATTAATAAAACCTTACACAATGGTTTTATATAAAAATAAACCTAAGATACTAAAGCATATTAGAATAAACTAACGCATTAACTTTTAAATATAGAGAGAGAAGAGATTTACAAAGAACTTTAGGCAATACGCTAAAAGTACAAAGTATAAAAAGTTAGTTGTAATAGTATATACTATTAAAAAAAGTTATATAACCTAGAATACTTAAAGTACTTATAGACTGTAAATATACACAATAGCTGCACTATCTATTACTTAAATAAGTATAGATTAAGATAGTTTTCTGAAAAACTGGAAAAATTATCTTAATATAAGTACTTATAGTACAACTGCTTAAATAATAAATGCGCAGTACATATATAAATAAATAACATAGCTTATACTTTTATAAATATAATAAGGCTTCGGCCTTTTAAGACAACCTTTTAATGTGACTACACATTTTGTAGACACCTTTTTAGTAAAAAAAGATTTACTGCTAACAACAGGTATCTAGGCTTATGCCCCCTTGTTTAGCATTGCTAGCACGCAATTAGTGTGTCGTATGTTTAAATAGAAACAAAGATGCGCAATATCCCTCTAACTAACCTTCTTAACTAATAACTATTTACTACTAACTATTTACTGCTAACCGCAACTTCTGTTGTCTTGTTGCTATCTTAGTAGTGTTGCAGTTGTGGCGTTTAGTGCCTATTCTTAAATATAAATAAATAATAATAGCATTACTATCTATGTACAGCTTTTCTATTTTTAAAAGTAACTTACAAAATCCTCCTGCTTATTAGTTTATTTTAGCTACTTAATAGCTATTTTAACACGCCTTTACTCTTTACAAAGCTACTTTTAAGTCTTTTTACTAAGGTTGCATTTACGCAAGAGAAGATTACTAAAGTAATATACTTTTACTACACTTAGACTATTAACATGCGTAGTGTATATAGTGTACTAGCTAAACTAGCTTTTTACAGTCCTTGTTATAACTTTAATATTTACAATACTAGACAAATTAAAAATATCTTAACTATAGTTATATTCTAACCTCTGCACTAACTTAACTACTATAAGGACTATTGCTACTAGCTCTTTTTTAACTAACAAAGAAATCTACTACTATAGCTTCTAGTATAGTAACTTAGTAAGGTCTAACTTTACTTAATATAAGCTATTAGTCTTTGTATTAAAAAAAAATAGTTTAAGTATTGTATTATTTGTATACAAGTTGTTTATATATAGTACTATATAGTGTAGGAAATCTTAAAGGTAAAAAGCAATAGGCAGGAAGCTTTTATAAGAAAGCATTATAGGCTCTTACTACAGTAACGTATGTGTTCTTACTCTTCTCCTCTATCTCTATTATAATCTTGTTGCTAGCTATAGGCTAGCAATTGCTGTTAAACACAGTAGAGGGTAGCTGCTTTTTACTTTTTTTAGAAACCCTATTTTAACTATAACAACAACCACCACCTTTGACACCTTAAAAATAAATAAATATAATAATCTAAAAAAACCTTACAAATGTACATAACGCACTAGAGAAATTATAAAAATAAAACCTATATATAGAAGTGTAACTAGCCCTTATAATATACGTGCCTTAATATTAAATGCAAACTATATATAGTTGCTAAGAAGTTTTATAGATTTAGCACATAGTTTTTTTTAGACAGACGCCTAAAATACTTAAAACTACTAGAAAGATTAACGCAATAAATCCTTTAAGTCTTTTTAAGCTACTAGTAAAGCTTAATAGATATTCAATAATAGTATTTGTAGATTCTAGCTCCTATGCTAACTTTGTTTCTCCTTAAGCAGTGCAAGTAGCAGGCTTATTCTCTGTCACTATCCTGGCGGTGTTGCAGTCGCGGCGTTTCTGGCGCCTATACTTAGATGTGAACATACGACAACAGCGTTACCATATAAGCACGGCTCTCCTATCCCTAGAGGCGACTCACAAAATCCTTCTGCTTGTTAGTTTGTCCTAGCTACTTAATAGCTGTTTTAACACGCTCTTGCTCCTTATAAAGCTACTACAAAGTCTCTTTACTAAGATTATATTTATGCAGGAGGAGATTAGTAAAATAACACACTATTACTGTACTTAGACTGTTAATATGCGCAATATATTTAATAGACTTGCTACTAAACAAGCTTTTTATAATCTTTATTATAACTTTAACCTCTATAATACTAAACGCATTAATAAAGTATTAATAAATAATAGAATTTAACCTCTACGTTTACCTAATTAATATAGAAGCTACTGCTAACAGCTCCTTTTTAACTAACTAGAGAGGCTGCTTAATAAAAGTAAATATAGGCTTTATAATTTACTGCTATAGCTTTTTATATAGTAACTTAGCAAAGTCTAACTTTACTTAATATAAGCTATTCGTTTTTGTGTTAAATAAAAAAAAATAGTTTAAGTATTATATTATTTGTATGTAAGTTGTTTGTATGTAGTACTATATAGTGTAGAAAATTCTAAAAGTAAGAAGTAGTAAGTAAAAAGCTTTTATAAAGTATTATAGGCTTCTGCTGCAGTAACGTACGTGTCCTTACTTTTCTCTACCTCCTCTATCTTTATCGCAAATTTGTTGCTAGCTATAGGCTAGCAATTACTATTAAACACGTTTTAATTAGTATTGTTTTTTTAGTACTTTAAGCAAATTTTTTAACTTTAATTTTGCTTAGTAGTTTAAGCTTTTTTGCTTTAAGCGCTTAGCGCGTAGATCTTATCTACTTACTATTTAAATTTTGTTAGCTATACACAATCTTTTTTGACTTTTGCGACTAATTAGTAGAGGGTAGCTGCTTTTTACTTTTTTAGAAAACCTATTTTAATTACAACCACAACTGCTACCTTTTATACCTTTAAAATAAAGTAGCAGGCTTATAAACACTAAAAAAATAAAAACTTTACTTACTATATATAGCTAATAGTTTGCTTATGCTAGGCGAAACAACTATTACACACAAGGTTAACAGCATAATACTTAATATTTAAAAATATAAAAAAAAGTTAGATCACACTATAGAAGATAGTAAGAGATAGCTCTAGAATAATAACGTGTGTATATTTTAAGCAATAATACCTGTAGGTATCCTTGCAGGGAAAAAGCCCTTTATAAGCATAATTTTAAGTAGGCAAGCTAATAATAAGCAAGTTTAGCAGATTTAGCTAGCACGCAACTATCTATAATAAAGCCTCCCCTTTTAGTCTAGCGTTCTAACAGCCTTTACTTAAAACTTCTAAAATTATATATAAAAATAGCTTAATAAAAATCGTATTTTATATATAAGTTATATGCACTTAAAACGCGTGTTACTTATAAGTTAAATGTATAGCAAGCACTATAAGTTAAGTCTTATAGTTTTATTATAGTAACTTTTAAATTCTATTATTTATTTTTTAAAAAATTTTAAAAGTAAAGGTAAAAGTATATAATTATTATAAGTAGTTTATATAAAGTAATGTTTGCTATAGTAATAAGGATTTTTTTTAGTATATATTTTATAGTTTTTATTTTGCTTAACACACTTTATATGCAATATTAGTATACTTATTATACACTTTAATACTAAGCTTTAATCTTTATTATAGTTTACTGTTTTAATTCTAAGTATATTAAAAAAAATTATTTTTAAAATGCTTAGGTATATAAGTTTAGTATACTTAAAAAAGCTATTAATTTTATTACTTTATACATAACCTGCTTGCGTTACATATAAAATATTACTAAGTAAAAAAGAATTTATAAAAAAACTAAATATTATTATTATAACTATTATACTAAGGCCAATTATAGTAGTTATACTAAAGTAAGTTTTTTTATTTTATTAACTATGCTTTAGCTAATTCAAATAAGTTCTTTAAGCGCTTAATAAGTATTTAAATTATTTATACTAACTTTACTTTTATTTTAATACTATAGTTACTAATACTAATATTCTAAAAACTAACTTTACTATTCTTACTACTAGTGTTAAGCTTGCGTAATACTAGCGCTAATTTAACTTTAAGCTTTTTAACTACTGCTGTGTTACTATGTATACTAGTACTTTTTTAAAAGTTTTTACTTAGGTGCTAATAACTTTACTTTACTACTTAAGCTTAATTTTAGTAAAATAGCGCTATATAGTAGCTGCTTTTAAATTAATTACTAGTTATATAGCTAGGATTACTAGTCCTACTAGTAATAATAAAGATAATAATAAAAGCTTAAGTAACAATAACGTGCTACTTCTTAGGCGCGCCCTAGGCGTAGGTAGCACGCATAACAGTAGTGCTAAAAGTAGTAGTAATAATATAAGTAGTAATAATAAAAGCTATTTTTAACCTGTTTCTCTAATATCTTTTTAACTTTCTAAATTTCTTTACTCTTAAGGCTAATTTCTAGTGCTTAAGTATTATTTTCTTAACTACTACGTAATTCTTATTATTTTAGTAAGAAGACGTAAAAGATATTATAGATATAATTGTAATGTAGTAGTTATAGTTAATAAGCTTGCATTCTAACTACTTTTTATACTTAGAATAGTTTTATAAACTTACTTAAAAGCTTTTTACTAAGTTAGTAAGCTAAGTTAATATTTTAATGTTAAGGCGAACTAAGTTTCTTTAGTAGAAGATCTTTAGTTTATATTTTTTATTATAGTATTAGTACTAATATTCTTATACTATTAAGAAATATTCTTTTGCTATTATATATACGTTATGCATGCGCTGCACTTTGTTTATAGTATCTAGTACTTTTTTTCTAGCCTACTATTCTTAGAAGGCAACGTAAGCAATAAATACTTACTATATACTATATAAAAAAGTGTTGTTTTTCTTAATTTAGAAATAAAGTTGTAATATATAAATTAAATAGTTAATAAAAGTAAAACTTAATTATTTTATGTTTTTAAAGTAAATATTCTTAGGTATTGCTTTATTATTTAGTTCTAGCGTTTAGATTACTTATTCATTTATAAGTAAAAGGCTATACTTAGCTTACGCTTTACTTATAATTAGTAGCATATCTCTATTTAAAACGCTAAAGTAAAAACTACTGCAATTAAATATAATACTTTTTTAAATTTTATATTTTAAAATAATCTATTTAAAATAAAATTTTACAAATTATTTTGTATTTTATGTTTGTAATATAAGTATATAGATTACTATTTTGAAAAAGTAGTTAATAATTATAAGAATTATATTAAATATATAACTTAAACTATTATTTTTTGCTAGTAGTAGCCTTATAACAAAATTAAAGCTTACTTCTTTAAATATATGATTAAGAACTAGTAATATTAATAACTAACTATATTTACTATATTTTAAAGCTTTGCTTTTTTAGCATATTATATAGGTCTTTACGTAATTTTAAATATTATAGCCTAGCTCTAGCTAGTAATATAGCTTACTAATAAGCTTATAAGTTCTATATACGCTAAAATAACCTGCTATACGCGTATTATAACTTTATAATAAAATTTCCTGCCCAATAGCTTGTTCTAGTAAAATATAAATTCTGCCTTTATATTTTAAAACTTCTTTATTATTAACGTACTATACTTACACGCTGCTGCTATTTTAAGTACACGCTGCTTACATAAACTCTTTACTTACTATAAAGTAAAAGCATTTCTTTATTATAACTAGCGCAGTTTATCTATTAAAGCTTCTAACTTTACTATTATAAGTTTACTACTAACTAATACTTTAGCTAAAAAGTAAAGTATACATAGTATATACTTTATAGCACTAGTAGTTTAAATACTTTTTATTTTATAATTATTAGCTATATGCGTTTTATATGCGCCTTTTTAGCTGTACTAAGTTATAAGACTTTGTATTTTACTATACTTTACTTTTGCTAGAAGTTTTTTTTAAAGTATAAGCAATAATTAAGTTAATAATAAGTTCTTTTATTTATAATTTACTTTTTTTAATAGTTTGTCTACAAAGTTTAAACGCCTTAAGTAGTTTTTAACTTTAAAATTAAAAGCTTCTAAATATAAAGCTTAGTATGCTTAATGCTAGTTTAGCTTCTATATAGCGCGTAAAAAACACAGGTTATTATAATTTATTAATACTTAAATAGTGTATTAAATACCTTTTAGGTAGTATTACTATTTTTTAAAACTTTATATAATAGCTAAAAGTTTGAAGTTATATACTTTATAGTTTAGCTTAGCGCTTTATAGTTTTTATAAGTAAAATATAACAAAATACTACTTTTTATTTTTAAAAAGTTAAGATAATATACTTAAAATAGTAAAAGTTAAAGTATGTACTTTAATATATATTATATATATATTTTTAAAGTAGTATAAAATAAGTATATATATAAAACGTTACTTTAGCCTTAAAAAAGTAGTATGTATATCTTTATTCTAGTAAAACGCCTAATTCTTTTTGAAAATATTTATAAGAGGTACTATTTTAATAGTATAGTTTTTAATAAAATACTAATTAAAGTTTATAAATTCTAGAAAAGACTATAGCTTTTAAATATTAGTAGGTGTAGGCTACTATTTAATAGTAGCAACAAGCGCTAAATCTACGTAAGTACTATTCTTTATAATAATAAATTTTAGAAAATAAACTTTACTTAAAGTAAATATATACTTTTTAAAATTTCTATATAACTTTACTTTTTATAAAAAGTTAAAAACAGCGCATATAGCATGCTAGTATAATATAATATTATTATAATAAGTATAAATAAGAATATTATCTAGATAAACTATATATATATAATCTAAGTGCCTTTTTAAAGCTTTATTAATATAAGCTTAAAAGCTTACTTAGGCGTTTATAAGCCTAAAAGGTACAATAAAATATTTAAAATGTCTATATTATATTATTAAAAGTAGTCTTTTACTTATTTTCTACTTTAATTCTTAAATACTAATAGGCGTCTTTAAGATTAAATGTTATATAGTAGCATATGCCTAATAGGTAGTCTAATATCTCTCTAATTAAAAGAAGTAAGTAATAATCTTCTATTTTAACAGTGTCAAGGCTTTAATAACTTATACAAAAATAAAAAGTTTTTTATTTTTTAGTATAAATAGTATTAGTGCGCCTATAAAGCTAGTGCTGTAGTAAATTTATCTCTTTTATAGTACTTTTTTAATATATTTATAGAGCACTTAAAGCTTATAAAAAAAAAAGTATAAAAAAGCTTATAAAGAGGTTTTTTACTTTATTAAATAAAAATTGCGTAATTTAAGCTTTTTAGCTATAAAAAAGTTTTAGTAGCTTTATTTTTAAAAATATTAGTATAATTTTATAATATATTAAGTATGCGCTATACTTCCACTATAAATAAGTTTAGTATATATACTTTAAGCTTAATACTTGCGCTGTTACTTTAAAGTACTTTTAAAAAGTAAGTTTTTAAATTTATAAGTTTTATATTTTTTAAAAATACTTTAGTAGCTACTAAGTTAATATTTGCTTTTAGATATTCTTAACACTATATTTACTTTTTATAGTTAATATAAATACTTTCTTAGCTTAAAAGGAAGTTACTAAGTAGTAGTAGTGCTCTCTTTTTATTTACTTTATACATAGTAACTTTTATAATACGCTTTATGCTATTATTATTTATTAAGCGCAGCTAGAGCTTATATACTATATATATATTTTGCCTTTAAAGTCTAATCTAACTTAAGCAGAAAAGTTCTATATTCTAAATAAGTTTTAAATTTATTTTTACAGCTATTTTTTAACTAACAAAGCTAATATTTACTTATAAATCTAAAATAACTTTAAGTTTTTTTTTACTGTAGTTACTAATTATATGTAACATATATGCTGTATTTTTAGTAAAATATTTATTAGTACATGCTTTACTAACTATAAGTTTATAGTAAGGCTTAACTTTTTCTTATCTAGTTTATATTAACTAGAACTTTGTTAGAGTTGCTGCTTTAGCACTTGTTAGTGTAGTATTCTTTTTTTTAGTACTTAAAGTATATAATATTATTACTAGTTTTATACTTTTTAGGTGCGTTTAGTGTAGTAGCTATAAAAAAGTTTTTTTTTTTATAAAAGTGCTTTAGTAGAGCAGACTATACATAATAAGTGCTTTGCGCAAATTCTATTTAAGTATAAATTTAAGTATAATAAAGTTTTCTCTAGTTATAAAAACTTAATAGTAGTTAGTAATTATCTACTATAGTTTAGGCCTTAGTTTTGTAAAAAGGTACTAGATCTTTTATACTTTAGTATATATTATAAGTTAATTTTTAAAAATATTAAAATAAGTTGCAAATAATTAAATAGTTTAGTCTTTTTACTATATAGCATATATATGCACAGTTACTATTTTAAGGCTATAGTTAATAAAGTTTAAAAGTAAGTTAAGTATATATTACTTAAAGTAGTTTTAAGTTAGCACTTTTCTTTTTACTTTAAAAAAACACTCATAGTAAGTATACTAAAGCTTTTAAAAGTCTACTTACAAATACTATATTATTTAAATTACTTTACTATTATTTCTTTTAAATTTTTATAGTAGTAGCTAAAACACTACTTTATAAATATAAGTAAATTTATAATATTTTTTAAAAGTTTTACCTTAATATTTAGCTAAGTCTTTAGGTTTTAGCGCGTGTTATATATACGTAGTAAGTGTTGCTTTAAGTAAATTTTACGCGCAGAATAATATAGTTAGTAGTATTAGTATATTTAGAATTCTTTTCTATTTAACTTCTTCTAGTTGTACTACTTTTTCTTTTAACTTCTATAATTATTATAAAGATTAAAGTTTATTACGTTGCTTTTTTATAGTATTAATACGCTTCTTAAGCGTTGTAGATGCGCCTCAAGTACGCTCTCTAAGCTTTTTAGGTGTAGCAGGCCTTAATAAAGTTTAAAAAGGATTAAAGAGTTTAGATATAGCAGGGCTTTAGCTTTCTTAATTGCTTTAAGTATTAAATTGCGTTAAAGGAGCTATCTCTAGACTATTAGCTTGTAGGAGGAGGTATTATTCTGTAAAGGGTAGCTTTAGGCAATAGTACCTGCTTTACACTAAAGAAAATAGTAAGAGATAGCTCTAGAATAATAACGTGTGTATATTTTAAGTAATAATACCTGCAGGTATCCTTGCAGGTGAGGAGCCCCTTATAAGCACAATTCTAGGTGGGCAAGCTAACAATAAGCGAGTTTGGCGGATTTAGCCAGCACGCAACCATCCGTGACATTAGACCTAGACATCTTTAAACTAGCTACCTCTAATATTATATCAAGAATTCTTTAGTTATAAGAACATAATCTGCAGATTGACTAAAAGTTAAAAGAGTTCTTATTTAAATGCTGTAGACTAGACGCAACTACAAGCTAGCTTACGTATTTAATAACTATAATTGTAGATAAAAAGAAGATTAAAACTATTAATAAGAGACAGTAAACTTTAACTAAAAACAGCTTTATAATACAAAAGTTTAACTTAATAAATACTAGCAAAGCACGCCTAAGTTATACAGTTAAAGTTTGAAAGTAATACATAATATTAAATATCCTAAAAGAGTATAAAGAATTTAAGCACTTTTTAATCAAAGTAGTAAATAGCAAAGCTTTACTAAGATACTAACCTTAAGACTATAAAATTATCTTTGAAAAAGAAAAGACTTTACTCTTTAGGCTAATTTATTAATTATTAGAGATAGAACTTAAAGAACTAAAGACTAAGCTAAACAAAAGCTTGAAAAAAATATTAAACTTTTAATATTGCTAATAAAATTTCTTATACTTTTTATACTAAAAAAACAGGCTACTAAAAATAAGTATTTACTAATAGGAACTTAACAACCTTACAGTAAAAAATTAATACTTATTACTAAATATTATAAAGCTTTAGAATTAATTATCTTGTGTTAAAGTTTTTATAGCATTAAAATTTTGAAAAAGATACTACCTTGTTAGGATAAAAATAAATAAATAAAAGATATTATTCTAAATATAATACAGATATTATAAATATATTATTACACTATTTAGGCTTACAAACGCCCTAGCAGTATTTTAAATCTTATTAATAGTATTTTAAAAGTATATTTAGATATTTTTATTATAGCATACTAAGATGATATTTTTATTTACTTTGAGAACTTAAGAGATTATGTAAAATATGTCTATATAGTACTAAAGTGCTTAGACTAGTTTAACCTTTAACTTAAACTTAAAAAATACAAATTTTATAAAAATAAAGTTGCTTCTTTAAAACATATAGTAAAAGTACAAAAAGTATAAATAAGTTAAAAAAAATATAGATAGTTAAAAAATAGCTGCAACTAATAATAATAGAAAATATAATTATTTTTAAAAATTTTAAACATTAACTAATAGTTTATTAAAAATTACTTTTAAATTACTATCTTATTTACAAAACTTATAAGAAAGAAAACACTCTTTAAGTAAAGTAAAAAAGTAGAAGACGCTTTTTAAATAGTTAAGGAAGTAAGCATAAAACTACTATACTTTTATATATTCTAAGTAGAACAACTATTACGCTTTAAAACTAACGTATTAGCCCTTGCACTAGAAGGCTACGCTAGTTAGCTATATAAAGGCAAATAGTACTCTATTATATACTATTTATAGAAATTTTCTAGACTAGAAGAATAATATAACGTTTACAACAAGAAGCTACTAGCTATTATTATATACTTATAGCATCAGAGAGTATACGTAGAAAGTTGCTTAGAACTTACAATATTTATAAATTATAAGAACTTAGTGAACTTTATAACTACTAAAGTACTTAACTAATAATAAGTAAAATCATTAGAATTACTTAAATAATACAAGTTTAAGATTATGTATACACTAAAAAAAGACAATAGTAGAGTTAATATTCTTAGCTAACAATACAATAATGCAAGAACTAAAGAAATTATTAATACTATAATACTTAAAATTAATAAAAATAAATTATTCAGACTAGCAAAAACACTAAACGCAATTATATAAATAATATATAATATACTAAGAAAATTACAAAAAAAAATTATTAAGCAGTACTATAACAACCCTATATATAGTTACTTTAGTATTACTTAAACTATAAAACTTATTAAAAGAAATTATAAGTTTTTAAAAATAAAAGACAAATTAATTTTCTTTATTGCTAAGTATATAAACTATTAGAAGAATAAATATAGTACTTACGCACCTTACAAGAAAATATAAGTAATAAAGCTACTAAACGCACTATAATTAGACATTTCTTTAGACCTTGTTACAGGACTACTAGTTTTAAAAAACATTATTACTAAAGTATTTTATAACGCAGATCTTGTACTAGTTAATTGATTTATAAAATTAGCAAAGTATATTACTTTTAAATTTTCTTTACAGCAGTATAGCTAGAATATATTATAAATAATTAAATTATTAGATACTATAGCATACTAAAGTTAGTTGTTATTAAAGAGAATAAGCTCTTTACTTCTAACTTTTAGATAACATTATTAGCTATAATTAGAATAAAACAAAAGCTATTTACAGCGTATAATTTATTAATAGATAAATAAACTAAATAAATAAATTGCATAATAAAACTCTATTTTAGAATATATATTAAGTAACGGCAAAAAAATTAAGTATTACTACTACTTATAATAAGAATAGCATATAATATTAAGATTTTAAAATTTTTAAAGTAAATACTATTTTACATAAACTATAAAAGACACCTAAATTTTTTTTACACGTACAGTTCTAAACTAAAAGATAAAAATAGCTATTACTATAGCTAATAAGCTAAAAATAGTATATAAGCTACGTAAAACAACACTTAATAAGACTTAATACTAAAGTATTTTATATATTAAGTAGAAATAAAAAATAGCACTTTAGCTAAAAAAAAAAGTATTTTTGCTTAAAAGGAGTTTTTGCACTAAGTAACCTAATAAAGAACTTAATAACATTAAAGTTAAACTATTTTTAACTGTAGACTAGAAAAGACTAGTTATATATATACTTAACTTTCTATTTAATATAGAAATCTACCTAAGATTTTATAGTAATATTTTAGAACTAGTAGACTTAAAAACGCTATTATAAAAAAATTTCTACTTGAAAATATATATTTTTTTTTTAAAAGTTAAGAAAAACTTTACACACTAAGTATAAGATAATAGCAAAAAATACTTAGTTAGATAATTAAAAAATTTAAATAGCAAGAATATATAAAAACTAAATATAAGCTTTATAAATCATTACTTACTACTTATATAGTACTAAATAACTTACTTAAAAAGTGGTTAAAAGTAAAATTACTTTCTAAATAAGTAAAAAAGAACGCGCTTTAATTTAATAATAACATGCTAGGTATTAAGCTACTTTTTAAGATACTAACTTTATACTTAATATTTTCTATAGCTTCTAAGGCTTTAATTTTTTTAATAAATTTTTTTAACTTATCTATTAACTACTACTTACAACACGCTAGTATTTTATACTATTTTTAAAAATAAATCTTTTTGTACGCGCTGCTAATAATACTTTAGGCATAACTAACTTTACTATATTAGCTTTAGACTTTTATTTTTCTAAGTAAGCTAACTTTTAGTCTAACTATAAATAATTTAGTAATAGTACTTCTAATAGAATATACTTTTTAACTTTATTTTTATAATAAATCTTATACGCCTTTTTTAATAAAAATATTTAACATAGTAAACTCTTTTTAATATAATTTTAATAGGCAACTATAGTAAGTTAACTAATACTATTGATATAATTACTAAATGCATAATAATAAGCAGTACTATAGGAAACTATTTGGTTAGTTTATAAGGACAGAAATATAAAAGAGAAGAATAGTATTATAAACTTAAGAAGAGAGAAGGCATAGACTATATATAAAGGATAGAGGCAGAAAAAGATCTTAAAGTACTTAAATAAAAGATAAGCTTTTATATGCTAATAAATAACACTACCTTACACTAGGCACGTAATCTTATAGGCTTTAGTAGAATTTTTTTATAAAATAAGTTACATGCGTTTTATAATATACTATAAAATTCTACACCATCTTACGCATAGGATAATATAGAATTCTATAAGATAGTATAACACTCTTTTAGTATATAATAGTAGGTATTAAGCTCTTATAGCTTAGTGTGTTTAACTTTAAGTGCAATTTAAAAATTACCCAATTCTTAACTTTTTTATGTTATTATATTATTCTACTAAACGTGCTAACATAACCCTGTACTATTATACTAATTTACTAATTGTGCTAGTATAACCCTTGTCTATCGCACTCACTTATTGCAAGAGAACTAACACAGATTATCTACAGACAATTTTCACATACGTACGTGTTTTTTCTTTTCTCTATTATATTATATTGTAATTCTATTGCAATCCTACAGTAATTCTGTTGCTAGCAATAGACTAGCAATTGCTAATAGACATGTTTTAACTAGTATTGTTTTTTAGTACTTTAGCAATTTTTTTTAACCTTAATTATTACTTAGTTGTCTAAGCTTTTCTCTTAGAACTTATCTACTTACTATGCGAATCTTATTAACTATATATAATCTTTTTTTTAACTTTTGCAATTAGTTAGTAGAGGGTAGCTGCTTTTTACTTTTTTAGAAACTCTATTCTAACTACAACAACAACTATTATCTTTAACACCTTAAAAATAATTTAAATATATTAACGCCTCTACTAGCGAGAAAGCTAACACAGCAGCTATTATAATGCGCGAAAGTGTAACTTTTGCTAATATAGAGGTTGCTAATAGTAGTAACGTTTATTTTAGAAGCGGCAACTATTGTATAGGCAAGTATAGGCTATTCTAGCCTATAGTGCCTTATAGTAGGCTGTAGTAGAGCTAAAAAAAGTAGAATTAGCAGAATTTATTAAAAAAAATTTAATTGATTACAAGGAGCTGCTAAGCTATATTTAGCCTTGCTAACCCTTGTTAGATAAGGCCTGGGTAACCTTAACGATATATACTATCCTGCACAATGATTAGTAGTTCACTAATTATATCTACCCTTTTGTGGTTGTTTTGGCGTAGTAGTGCAGGGCTACGTTCTAACATTATAATTAGTGAACTGCTGACGTGGCAAGTTGAGAATACCGCCGAGTAGTGGCTGAGGCTAGTAGTTCGATTCCCCACAAGGTCAGTTTAGTATAAGCTAGCCTAGGCTAAGATACGCTTGTATAAGGTATTGTGAGCTGCTAGAGGGTCTAGTACCTGCCTGTCTAAAGAGCAGCGCTTAAGGACAAGCGCTATAAAGAAGGAGGATATTGTTAGATAAGGCCTAGGCAACCTTGACGATATATACTATCCTGTACAATAATCAGTAGTTCACTGATTATATCTACCCTTTTGTGGTTGTTTTGGCGTAGTGGTGCAGGGCTGCGTTCTAACAACCCTATCTTAACCTATTATAGCTAATAATAGAATATAAAAGATTTTTACTAGGACTAGCTAGATTTTTAAGATTCAGGGTTACTTACTAGTTGTTGTTAAGTAGAGTATAGGAGAAAGGGTAAAAAAACCTAAAAGAAGCCTATACAACTCTGCTAACTAAGGTTGCACTTGCGCAGAAGAAGATTAGTAAAATAAAACACCGTTACTGCATCTAGACTATTAACATGCGCAACGTATTTGAAAGACTTGCTACTAAATAAGCCTTTTACAACCTCTATTGTGACCTTAACATTTATAATACTAGACGCATTAATTAGGTGTTAATAAATAATAGAACTTAACCTCTGCGTCTACCTAATTAGTATAGAAGCTACTGCTAAGAGCTTCTTTTTAACTAATTAGGGAGGCCGCTTAACAAAAGTAAACGCAGGCTTTATAATTTACTACTTTAGCTTTTTTAATAGTAACTTAGTAAGGTTTAACTTTACTTAATATAAGCTATTAGTCTTTGTGTTAGATAGAAAGAAAAATAGTCTAAGTATTATATAATTAATATACAAGTTATTTATATGTAGTACTACATAAGTATTAGAAATCCTAAAAGTAAAAAGTAGTAAGTAAAAAGCTTTTATAAAGTATTATAGGCTCCTACTGCAGTAACGTACGTTTTTTTACTCTTCTCTACTTCTTCTACCTTTATCGCAATCTTGTTGCTAGCTATAGGCTAGCAATTACTGTTAAACACGTTTAAATTAGTGTTATTTTTTAGTACCTTTAGCAAACTTTTTAACTCTAATTTTACTTTGTAGTTTAAGCTTTTTTGCTTTAAGCGCTTAGCGCGTACACCTTATCTACTTACTATTTAAATTTTATTAACTATAACGTGTTTCCCGGGTTGGTAGCTAACCTGGTATGTAGCTAAGCGAATACTAAGCGCGACACCTGCGCTTTAACTTTACGCATTACAAATACAATATATTAAAAAAATATAGTAAGCTAATTTATTTATTAGACTTATTGCTATTCTTAAGATCCTTTATTTCTACCTTACAAGTGCAGAAGTTGTATCCTTTCTTACTATAACGTCTATAGGGCGTTATACTGCGCACCTTACGCGTAAGTCTTTTACTAGCATTACAACTACTACTATTTTTCTTAGTAATCAAGTTACTAACCTCTTTTACTATTAGAGTCTTTTTTATTTATATATACTTTTATTTTTTTATCTAACATTTTATAAGTTTATTGATTGCGCTTTATATGCGCGCTTGTTCTTTTTATTATAATACTATATTATATGTAATCTACTGCGCGCTTTTACTTAGCTAGTAAATCTTTTTATCTAATAAGCTTATAAAGAACTTATAATAATTTTAAATTTGTTATTAAATAAATATAGCCTACGCTTTAATTTTACGTATATTACGCAGTGTCTACGCCTTTTATACGCTCTACCTTAGTAGTAATAGTCCTAGGGTTTATAACTTTATACTAAGCTTTAATAAAATAGCTTATAAGTTATATAGAACTAGCCTAGCACTTTTAAAGCCTACTTTAATATTCTTTATTATTAAAAACTACTTAAAAGCTAGTTTAAATACTTAAAGAAAAGTTTTTTCACTAATAAAGTATATATAGTTACGTGCTAAGGCTAAATTTTAGTTACTATACTTATACTTTAATAACGCAGAATAGCTAATATTAAGAAGCTATAGTAGATGTAACAAGTATAAAGGCATAGAAAAAAATAATTTTTCTTTTTTTTATAAATATTTTAAAATTTAAGTAAGCTATAACTTTTATAGCTATTTATAATAAGCAGCTAGTATGTACTTATAGCGCTCTACTTTATTTACTTATTAAAATACTCTAACTAGGTAAAAGTAAGTTAGTTATTAGTTTAGCTATTAAGACTTACTTAAAAAATCTAATTATAAAGTAAAATTTTAAACTAGACGTTAATAAGTACACTGCTTATAAAAATAATGAAAAGAAAAAGTAAGTGCTTTATAGCACTTACGCCTTAAATAATAGTAACTTACATATAGTTACTTAGCTAAATTTTTTTTTTCTTAATTTTTCTAAGCTTATAATAACTATTTTTAATAAAATCTTACTTATTATAAAGCTAGTCTTATTAAAATTATAAATATTATGATTTGTAATTCTCTACTTTTATTTTATTGCCTATACTAAGCTAAGCTAGTGCTTAATAAGTGCTAGATTTTTACAGGTAGCACGCTAGTAATTATATAGCTAGCTCTAGCACGTATAGAGCTTAAAAGTTTTTTTTAATAAACTTATTAAATTAGTTTTTTTTAATAAGCTTACTACTGTGCTTATATAGTAGTTTATTAGCTAATTCTTAAATAATAGCTTTTCTAAAAGCAAATTCTTTTATAAACTTATTAAGAATATGCTTTACAACAGCCTTCTTTTTTTATATATTTATATGCTTTACATGCACAACTTAGTTGTATTGCGTGTGTTTCTTATTGTATTATTAGGCTAGTATTTTTTAAAAAATATTATATAGCTTTGTAGCTTAATTAACGCTTCAAACGCGTCTTGTATTAAGATTAAAGATAGTAAGCTATATATTAGCTTTAGTATAGGACGAATAACGCGTTTGTAGTTAAGATATAACGCGAAGTTAAAGCGTAGATGTTGCGCTTAGTGTTCGCTTAGCTACATACCGGGTTAGCCACTAACCTAGGAAACACGTTATATAATCTTTTTTTAGCTTTTGCAACTAATTAGTAGAGAGTAGCTGCTTTTTACTTTTTTAGAAAACACATTTTAACTATAATAACAAGCACTATCTTTAATACCTTAAAAATAAATACAACTCTGCTAAAACGCTAGCGAGCCTTCTAGAAGCTTCTAGCGCACGGACACTTAAAGTAAAGGTAAAATATAATATAAGGTTCTTAGAAATTGTATAACTACACTTTAGAAGGAATTTCTCTCTTACTTAACAACAAAGCACTAACTATAGTATAATAGCTTAATCTAGGCTATTCTACTCTAGTCTTACTAACTTAGGAGGATTAGTTCTAAGACTAGCCTAGTAATAGTTTTTTGTTAGATAATATATAGTAAGTTTTATGTTATATCTAGGAGCTTAAAGTATAAGCTATATTTAAAAGAATATTAGTTTAATAATAGGTTATAACTTTAAGGCATTGCAAGGTAGATAAAGTTTTATTATTATAGTAGAGTTTTAGCAAAGACTAAATACTTGCTATGCGTTTACATTAATTATATACTAATCTACTAATTAGTCGCAAAAGTTAAAAAAAAGATTATGTGTAGTTAACAAGATTTAAATAGTAGGTAGATAAGGTTTACGCGCTAAGCGCTTAGAGCAAAAAAGCTTAGACTACTAAGCAAAAACTAGGGTTAAAAAATTTGCTAAAGGTACTAAAAAACAACAATAATTAAAACGTGTTTAACAGCAATTACTAGCCTATAGCTAGCAACAAGATTGCGATAGAGATAGAGGAGGAGGGTAAGGACACATACGTTACTGTAGCAGGAGCCTACAATACTTCTTTATAAAAGCTCTCTACCTGCTACTTCTTACCTTTAGGATTTCCTACACTATATAGTACTATATACAAACAACTTGCATACAAATAATATAATACTTAAACTATTCTTCTCCCCCTTTAATACAAAGACTAATAGCTTACATTAAGTAAAGTTAAACTTTACTAAGTTACTATACTAGAAGCTATAGTAGTAGATTATAAAGCTAGCGTTTATTATTATTAAGCGGCTACCTCTATTAGTTAAAAAGGAGCTAGTAGTAATAGTCCCTATAGTAGTTAAGTTAGTGCAGAAGTTAGAATATAACTATAGTTAAAATATCTTTAATACGTCTAGTGTTATAAATATTAAGGTTATAACAAGAACTATAAAAAGCTAGTTTAGTTAGTACACTATATACACTGCGCATGTTAATAGTCTAGGTGCAGTAAAAGTATATTACTTTAGTAATCTTTTTTTACGCAAATACAACCTTAGTAAATAGACTTAAAAGTAGCTTTATAAAAGCAAAGGCGTATTAAAACAGCTATTAGGTAGCTAGAACAAACTAATAAGTAAAAGAATTTTGTAAGTTGCCTTTAAAAATAAAAAAGCTATATATAAATAGTAATGCTGTTGTTAATAAATAGGCTGTAAAATTCTTAGCTTAATATCTCTGAAACTCGCAGCGATGCGCAGGTGCGAAGGTTTTGGTGTTCTGATTAGTTAGACCCAACTGTTAGCATTTTTACTAGCCTACTGTTGTTATTTATTTACATTTAAGAATAGGCACTAAACGCTGTAACTGCAATACTACTAAAATAGCAACAAGACAACAGAAGTTGTAGTTAGCAGTAAATAGTTAGCAGTAAATAGTTATTAGTTAAGAAGGTTAGTTAGAAGGATATCGCGCATCTTTATTTCTATTTAAACATGCGACACACTAATTGCGTGCCAGCAATGCTAAACAAGGGGGCATGAGCCTAAATACCTGTTGTTAGCAATAAATCTTTTTTTACTAAAAAGGTGTCTACAAAATGTGTAGTTACATTAAAAGGTTGTCTCAAAAGGCTAAAGCCAATACTAATTATATAATAAAGTCTTCTTTACTTTATTTATAATATAATTTTTAGCTTCAGCTTTTTAAGACAATCTGTTAATGTAAGTATATATTTTGTAGACACCTTTTTAGTAAAAAAAGATTTATTGCTAAATTCTATCTTAATCCTATTGCTAGCTATAGGCTAGCAATTACTGTTGGACACGTTTCAACTAGTGTTGTTTTTTAGTACCTTAGCAAATTTTTTCGACCTTAATTATTGCTTAGTAGTCTAAGCTTTCCTCCTAGAACTTATCTATTTCTTGCGAATCTTATTAACTGCACACAATCTTTTTTTTGACTTTTGCGACTAATTAGTAGAGGGTAGCTGCTTTTCACTTTTTTAGAAACTCTATTTTAACTACGACAATAACCACCACCTTTAACACCTTAAAAATAAATAATATAATTTTATAATTTTATTCTTTAAGAGTAGTGCGTTGTAAAGAAATTAAAAGATTAGGTGTAGTAATAGAGTAAGGCGAACAAACTTTTGTCGTAGAACTATAACTATGCTCCTGTTTAAAGAAAAACTTAATAACTTGCATAATAACTGTTAAATGTTATTTTGCTTTTAGTGCTAACGACAATTAATTATTTGTAAGTAAATAACAACTTAGATATTTTACACGCCGTAGAGTTTTAGTGGTTGCTTGGCCAACAGCCGGTGGAGCGGCTGATCTCAGCGTTCTCAATCTGAACTGTCCACTCTTCTTTATCTTCCAGTGTTGCACACACTTTCTTAATTGTGCGTCTCTTTATCATATTATATGGCAGATAAATTGGATTTCGTCCACTCTTGGGTATTTGATACTCGTAACTACGAATACCTCCAGGCGCCATCATCATCGCCTGCATCTGTCGGCCACGGAGACGGCAGTACCCGCATCGCTCCAGCATCTCCACCGCTCTCGATTCCACCTAAGAAACCGTTGCATACTCCTCGATCTGACTCAGGATATCTGTCTTCGAAACGAAAGCACTGCACTAGTCCAAATTCCTACAACTGTGTTACGATGCCGTCGCCGCGGAAACGCACGAGGACCCAGGACGACCAGCTGTCCGTCACTACAGCAACATCAGTGCTCAGTGACATCCAATTACCTCCAACCGCGCACTCTCGATCATCATCTCCGACCAAGGTCAGGGCAAACAGCCCTGTGCGTGAGCTACGAGACATATACCGCTTCGCTACCCCGCCGCTCAAGTACACCACATCCGCGGATGAGAATACTCCCCAAAGCGTGCTTCACATGATACATAGATTGCCTCTGCACGGTGTTGGAGTCATTCCTGACTCTCTAAAGGTGCGATGATCTCCTGTCCGCGAACACATTTTGCAGCAGCTGGTGACAGACGCGTCTAGGAAACCATCAAAGCAACCCTACCTTTTGAAGATATTCCGGATTACGCTTTTAGAACCTCTAAAACTAGCGAAAATCTTGCCGACCAGAACCTCTGGAGAATAGCTGCAAACACGCTTGACCGAGCAAAGTCCTGTTTCATCGACAACGAGCCAGAAGCACCATGGTTATCGATCGCGAACAAATTCTTAGAGGAGGTGTTTGCACAGCCGGAACTAGAAGGGATGCTATGCGTCAAGGATGTGTGAGTTCTAACTTTGAGTTCTTTCACGACGAGTTTAACATCATGGGTCGTAGACAGTATAGCGACATCAACAGTGCCAACCTCCTTCCTCACGTCCACAATACCGCGATCCCCACGAAGAAAGCCGATCTCGCCGTCGCAATCTCTGCCCATGCACCCGCCACTGCGCCTGTGTATACCGCCCTTCGAACGTCCGATCCTACTATGCGGCTCAGTCAGATGTCCGAGACCAGCGTAAGCAGGCTGGCGCTGCCTGGCTGCGTTGAAGTCGGCGAGTCAGGGAAAAGTTATCTTGAGGCTAGCCTACAACTCGGGGTGTGGTGCTTCGCAGGGTTAGCGAAGCTAGATGAATTGAAAGTGCGATCAAAGACGGCGAATCGAGAGACACAAACACCGGCGAGAAGCGGACAAATACCCGCTTCGGGAGGTGATGATTATACCATTGGGGCTGATAATCCAGTGCCTGGAGCCCACGCCGCCGCTGTAGACGGTTCTAGAGCAGAGGAAATTCTCCCAATCTTTGGGTGGACGGCCATCGGCATGGATTGGAAACTGCACATTGCTTATAGGGATAGAATAGACGATGGTGTCGTGATCCTAGGTCCTCTAGATAGTGGGGGCTTAGGATCAGCCATGGCCCTTTTCAAGCTATTCGAGACGGCCACTGTACTGGCGAGGTGGGCCAAGGACAAGTATTGGATGGAATTTAGGAGTATTGTGCAAATATGATTGGGATGAGCAATTAAACTTATTCCTAGTATGAATGTGAAGGCATGTAAAACCATGTAGAAGCGAATAGGATTTGCAGGATCTCGTTGTAATGCGAATATATTGACTGTTTAATATGAGTGACCGCGACCTTGTGTTTTCGAGATATCACGTTGATTTCTTGTTTTGGGGGATGTTACATGTCGGCTATGAGATTATGCCTATTACTGTAGCTAGCCGTGGGCCTCGTTTTGGTTCCTAGAGGCTGTGCACGGAACCCCTCGGCAGCCCACAGATCTAAATCTTACTGTATGCCCTCGTAGCTAATAGTCTGAGTACATGCATCTGTCGGTTAGACGGAAGCGATAGCGAAAGGGTCAAAGTCTGGACGTTGGTATCGAGAACTTATAGCTTTTAAGTACACTACCCTCTGAATATTCCCTTGTATCGCCATTCAAGACGATGTGCAGCATCTTCCATGGCTAAAATGTACTTCGTTTCGACTCTCCTGCTTACTAGGTAATTGCACGGTGAGCATGCCTACAACAAGTCCCAAACCGCCGCCACCAAACTGGGCAAGCGGCAACACGACCAACGGACGATGTGGACTCAGCAACGACTATCAGGTTTGCAACATGGTGTCTGGAAAGTGTTGTTCGGGTAGTGGTGTCTGTGGTACGGGTCAACCTGGCTTCTTCTTCGATAGCTTCGCTCGAGTCTTGGGATCGATTTGCTGTGCGCGCAGACGGTCTGTGTCGGTCGCGCCAATCATGGCCATGCCCTTTGTCGAGTCGCCGTAGCCCACTTCCTTCTCCTCCTTGCCGAATGCCATCCTGTTCTGCCACCACGGTTTCCTGCGGGCTTGTCGTCTGGCGCAGAGAGAGCGCGGACACGCTTGTTGGCAGGAACCTCGGTCAGCTTGTCAAGTCGGCCCTCACATTCATCTTTCAACTGGCGGCCGGTGGAGCCGTCCGGTGCTTGGTGGACCATGTCAACACGTGCGGCAAGAATACGTTGGATACATAGCATGTGGTTGGTGATGACAGCTCGATTCTGGGCAGCAGCGACGGGCAATCTTGGTTCCCATGTAATCACAGTTTACTCGCATCATTCTGTCGTGATTAACGGCATTCTGAGTTGGGCGCGATAGCTGCTTTAGGTACAAGAGTAGGCGATAGGGCTTGTTGGAAGCGGTGTGCCTGCGCCTTGTGCGCGTAGAAGATGGCTTGACAGACTCAGTCTACTCGGGCGCTTTGACGTCGTCGATAGCTACCAGTACCGAGGTGGACGGGCCAACGCGCAGGACGGGGCCACGGGCCAACGCGCGGGTTTTGCCATAGTAATCCAAGTAAATCTCTAACATGTAAGTAGCTATAACTTTTTTAAATGTTAACGTACTTCATAAGCGAGTGGCTGGCACAAGCGAGTGGCAGGACTTTGCCAAAACCTTACCACATCTCTCCCAACACGCAATGTCTCAACGTAGCAACGTAATATAAGATTAAAAAGAGGCTTAAATATAGCTTACACTTTAGGCTCTTATTTAAGACGTAACACTTACTACGCCTTGCGCTATAAAAGTCTATAACATGCTAGAAAGAACACTTAGACAATAATACGCTAAAATGCTTTATTAACGCAATTACACGCCTAATTAATAGCTCTTTGAAAGTTTAAAAAACTAGCAATTATTAAGTATATTTTAAAGCTATTAAAGTAAAAATACTTACTTTAACTTAATAATATTAAAAAAATAGCTTTTTCTTTACTTTAAGTCTACAACTAAAATCTAGTTAGTAAAAATTAAGCTATAAATTTTATTAAGTACTACTTAAAGCTTAAAGCTAAGTTTAATTAAAAGTATAACTATAGTAAAGCTCTTTATAAGAATTTAAAAATTATAAAAAGCTAGTTCTGCCTAGTATAAAATATAAAAGCTAAATATAGTATTTTATATAAAAATATATACAACTTTAATAAAATAAGCTTAATAATAAGCGTAATACTAACTACGTTAGTAGTTATAGTAGCAAAGTATTAAAGACAGCTAAGAATAGTATAGTAGAGTAACTAAAAGTAAGTTATAGCTATTTAAAGTATAAATATACTAAAGTAAGTAATTTTACTTTTTATCATTTTTTAAATTAAGTACTACTTTTTTACTTAGTATAAATAAAAAAGCCTACTTTAAAACTAAGTAATTACAGTCTCTAAAAATAGCTAAATAATAAATAAGCTTAGTATTAAGTAGCTAAAGTACTTTAATAAGTATATAAAAAAGAAGGTTATTAGTAGCTATTACTTACTAGTTTTTAATAGCTATAAGAGCTATAGCTTAATTTATTTTTGCTAGCTTTATAAAAAAAAAGGAAATAATTACTTTTAATATACTTTTTGTGGGAGCTGAGAAGAGACAATTAATATTAATCAAATAGAGTGAAATGAGTGTATTGATCACTAAGGGTCACAACAAAGTGTCCAATTACTACTAAAGAGATATAAGACGATCTGGCCTGCTTATATAGGTGCTAGCGTGGCCGTTACGTGCAGCAGCTTACTAGGATCACCTAATTAACTAGATAATCTGCGTGTTTAACTAAGTGTCAATACTCTAACACATCCCCTAGGTTAGTAAGAAACCTTTAATCTAAGCTATAAGTAAAAAGTTAATCCTTACTAAATTAACATTATTAATTAAAAGGCCTGCTTAGAATTATTATTCTACTGCCTAATCTTTTTCTCTGTAGTAATATTGTAGTAATTAAGCAAGCAGCTTAGTCCTATTGTAATATTAAAATATTAGATAGACTTTAAAAATTGCGTAATTAGTCTGTACGCAGTTACAATAAATACTAATTATGTCTACTATTTTTTTAAAACTTTTAGCCTTACTATAGTATTAATTACTAAATTTTCTTAATTTTTAACGCACTTCTATTACTATTAATATAGTAAGCTTTATTGCCTTGCTGTTTTTTTTACTAATCTACTGCTAATTTTTTTTAGTATAGTTTACCTCTAACAGTAATAAGCGTAAGCGTTACTTAAAAAGTTACTATTAATAATATAAAAATAGTGCTAAGCATAAGCGTTGCGCGCGCAAAAGCCTATATAATAATAAAATCTCGAGAATAGCTAATTTTTAAAATAATAAAGTTTGTTGCTACTGACTTTAAATCTATATGCTAATTATAAGACTTCTAGTAGCTCTGCTTAGAGATTAATCTTTTTACTAATTAAGTTAAGTCTGCTGTTTAGCCTTTATTTAAACTTTAATTAAAATAAAAGCTTAACTAAGTAATTAAGCTAGCGTAAGAACAAGACAGCTTAAAAGCTAAAGTAAAAGTTATAGTAGCTTACTACTTAAGTAGTATTGCGTAGACAGTAATATAATAATAGTAATAAGCTAGAAACGCCTATAAGATAGTTAATAAAGCGTAATGCGCTTCCTACTTTTTAAAAGAAAGTGCTAGTAAGCTTTTTAAAAATTACTACTAATTTATTATATTTTTACGTTTCTTTGTGTAAGTACTATATAAAAAAATACTTAATAGTTTATTTGCTAAGCGCTTCTTTAACTAAGTTTAGACTAGTAGTTAGAGTAGTACTTGCTGTAGTAGTTACTTGTTTTATGTATACTATATAGTTAATAATAATCTTGCTAATTACTTTATAGCCTTATATAGAAATAAAGACGTAAGTTATTAATTATTTAAGCTTCTTGCTTAGCTTGCTAACTAGTTTTAATGAATAGAATAATAATAAGTACTGTATTAATAAGTAGTAGCTACTTAGCAATATTATTACTTACTGTAAAAAAATTAATAGTAGCGCTATATTAACTAGAAAGCCTTCTGCGTAGAAGCTTCTAGTCTTTAATTGCTATAATTAAGAGATTTTATCAAAAGGTTTTAGCGCTTAGCTTCTGTAGCTTACTTTAGTAAGCATCTTTAACTAAGAATATAATGTTAAGAATTATTTGCGCTAAATATATCCTGCTTAGTAGGCTATAAATTTAAATGAAGGTTATTTTTTTAGTTAAAAACCTGCTACTTATACTTTTAGTTAACCTACAGTTTAGCCTGCTTAACAGCTAGCTTATAATTTATAATAGCTATAGCAACAACAAATTTAGTAACAGTAATAATAATAAAATCCTCTTTATTATTTATTAGTTTAAAAATACTATACTTATAAAATGTTACTTATTTTTAGTTTTTATAATTGCTCTTGCATGCACTGTTCTAATTGCTATAGATCTTAACTATAAAAGTATACTAGTGTAAGTAGGCAATTATCTTGCAACTTAATATATAAAAGTAATAGATTAGATTTGCGTTTTTATGCTACTTACCTACGCACTCTAGCTATCTAAGCTAAAATAGTAAATAACACGCTTAAGCTTGCTAAAGCTTAAAAGGCTAAGTAAGACTTACTAATAAAGTCTATTAAGTATAATAATTCTAATACTTACTAGTAAGCTTGTTTCTAGTCCTAGTCCTAGTTTTTAGTTAATTTAGCTTCTAATTTTTTACTTATCTTAAGCAACTAAGAGAAGACTTAGTCTAGTATATAAATGTTGCTGCTTAATATAAATTCTTTGCTTATTAATTATTATTGCCTTTAATTAAGTGCTTAACTTGCTAAAGATTAAGTAACTACTTAAACTTCTTAAACTATTGTTAAGTAAGCGTCTTAGTTAGTTTATTAGCTAGCATAATTACTATTTCTAAGTATTTAACTTAAAATAATTGTTTAGTAAATTCCTGCTATAGCTATATATTCTATATATTAATATGTTTTAAACAAGTGCTAATTTGCTTCTTTTTTTTAATAATAAGTCTAATTATTTATAAATTATTACACAAGACTGTTTAAATGTTTTTTAAATTAAGAAATAGCTTATAAAAAAAGCATTTAAAGGCTATAGCTTTTTTAGTAGTATACTTAAAGGTAAGTAGCTTAGCTTTAGTAGTTAATATAGTTACTATAGCCTATTAAGCCGCCTTCTAAAATATTAGACTACTATACAGAATTGCTATATATTTATAAAATAATTAATAAGTTTTCTAATTATCTACAAAGAAAGCATTGCCTGTAATTATTAAGTCTAGGCTATTATAGTTTTTATATCAGATTGTATTCTATCTTGTCTAATAAAAGTATATAATTATCTATTTAACAGCTTTTATGTGCTAATTACTAGAGTTTATAAAGAAGTGTAAAAGCTTTAAGATTAAGTAAGCAACATCTAGTTGCAGCATAATAACTATATATAGCACTAATTTAACTTTTTTTAAGTAGGCTTTAATCTCTTGCTTAGTTGCTTTGCTAGTATTCTTAATTAGCTTCTCTAATAGCAGTAGAGTTTTTAGAAAGCTACTATTTTTTAGCTTAAACTTTTTTATAATTTTATTAACATATATATTATGTATAGGCGTAATTATTTGCTTCTTGCAATTTCTAAGTACATTAATACTAAGAAACTATTTAAATAATTTTTATTTTTATATTCTATACTTGTCTATAATCTTTAACTAAAGATCTAACGCTCTCTACTTATAATGTTTTATAAAAAGCAATAAGATATTATTTATATAAAACAAAACTAGAATTTTTCTTTTTTAATTAAAAAATAGGCAGGGCTCCTCTAGTAAAGTAATTAGACTAATCTCTTTTAGTAATCTTAAGAACTCCTTATACTATAATAGTAGCAAGTCTTATAATTTATAAAGTGCGTAGTTAAGCTGTACACACTTTCTAGGCTTTTTAAAGCTATTTAGCATTTTATAAATTACTAGGTTATCTACTGTAGTTAATGTATTAAAAAATACTCTTATAATATTATATTACTTAATCTCTAGATTATTCTTAGCTGTAATTACTATTGCTGCTTAGAAGGACTTAGCTGCTAATATAGTAGTATAAGTTAAATTAATTAAATTTTTTTCTTAAAGATTACTTCTTATAATAGTCTACGCCTTACATTTAAAAAAGAAGCTATTTTAATTAAACTTATAGGTCTAAACTTACTTTATAAGTATTAGTTAATTATTTGCTTCTTTTCTTAATATTTTAGTTTAAGTCTTATTTTTACTTAACTAATTAATCTTTTTCCTGTAGGTATCCTTAAACAAGGCCCTTATAAAATACTAAAGTAACTACTTCTATAACTCTAGCAGTTTAAGTAAATTATTATAATATAGTTAAGTATTTTTTATATTTAGTTTATACTTAGTAAGTAAAGCTACTATAACTATTATAATTATAAGTCTTATAGCTTACTTTATCTTCCTAAGTTACTTGCAAACTTAGCAGGTAGATATTATAAAAATTAATTTATAATAAATTTTTATAATTTACAATTAATATATTAACACTACTTATACTTTTACTTTTTAGTTAATTATTAAGATTTTAAGTTACGTCTTTATACTTACGCCTGCTGCCTAGCATGCGTAGTAGAAAATAAAAATTTATAAGCTAATTTAGGCTTTTGCTAGCAATTCTAGCACTATGTCTAGTAATTAGAAGTTAAGCTTATAATTACTTACTTTGTCTACTCTCTAAGACTTAGAATCTTAAACTATAAAATATTTTATAGTTTACAACTTGCTCTTTTTAAGTAAAGGTTTTATTTTAATTAGCTAGCGTGTTAGAATTTTTAAGCATAGACTATTAGACTAGTAATAAGTTATTAGGCTTATATAAAGAAGGCTCTTTACCTTTAGATATTAATAAGTTAGCTTTTCTAAGTAAGTATACTACTATTTAACTATTAAATACTCTGCAATTAATTGCGTTATTACTTTCTAAAGTTTTTAGTTTAAGAGTTAGTTTTAGAGTAGTAAAACTAGTATTTTGCTGCTAATTCAAGCAAATTCTTAATAGTATACAGGCCTTATACTCTATTTACTTAGCATTTTCTAATTTACTCTTATACTTAGTAAGTAGGCTTTCCTTACTACTTAAGATAGTAAATAAATTACTTTTAAAGTTTTTAGTAGTTAGCTGTGTTTCTTAATTTACTCTACCTTAAAAGGCTAGAAGGGCTTACAAGTTATTTCTTAAATTAACTAGCTTACTATTATAAAAAAATTTTATAATTTTAATTGCTTAATTCTTTAGCAGCTCTTCCTTACAATTTCCTTTATAAAATAACTATTAATTATAAGTTATATTACAGGTAGTAATTACTTAATTAAAAGTTAGTACCTATATATAGTATATATTAGAAGCTTAATAACTAACTAAATAACTAATATAGCTACAAAAATTAATCTTAAATCCTTAACAATTACGCCTAGCTGCCTTCTCTCTATTTAATAGGTAGGCTTAGCAGCTATAGGCATAAATTCTACTCTAGTCTAGGCGTAGATTAGTAGTTTAATGTCTAATTATAAGTAGTTAATAGTATTAGAAATATTTCCTAAACTATTCTTTAAGCACCTAGTTAGGAGATAAGTAGCTATAAATTTTAGTAATGCTTATTTTATGTAAGTAAGCTGCTACATCTTTAATTACTAGCTAGAGCTTAGCTAGTAGATTTGCACTTATGCGCATTTTAATAGCTTTTATAATTAGCTCTTAGCCTGCTCTCTTTATTAAGCTATCAAGCTTATAAGTATATAGTAGTAGCGTTTTAATTACTATTTCTTTTTTTATTACTTATTTCTTATATCTTAATTACCTTCTCTAAGGCAGTGTAGCAGTGTTGTTATTTTAATAGATTTCTATAATTTTTTACTAATATCTCCTCTTAATCCTTGTAGTAAAGCCTTTAATTATAGGCATAATATTATTTAGTAGTTTTAACTAGATATTATAATTTTATATTTTGCCTAAGTAGTCTTCTTTAATAATTAGTGCTTATTTCGTATGTAGTTAACTAGTTAGGAAATTAAACAAATCCTATAAAATCTTATAAAAAGGTTAAAGTAATCTTTTCTTTTAGCTAACATAAAATTACTTGTAAGGCATAAGCTATTACGTAGTAATTATATTCTAATAGCTTTTTGCTAGTAATCTTAATGTTCTACGCTAAGCAGACTAGAGCTTTAATAGCTTATTATTCTAGGTGTTTTAATTATGAATGCTATAAATTTTTATTACTAATATACACTTAAGGTTTTCTTAATTATGCTACAGTGTTTACTAGTAGTAGTTAAGCAATATAATAAGAAAGTTGCTTATATTTAATAAATAAAAGATTAAAGTAACACTCTAGGTTAATTAAGATAACATTCTTTTTAATTATTTTAAATTTTATAGTATAATTACATTCTAAGTACTAAATACCTACTTGCTTAAGCTGTGCTTTAAAGACAATATTAACGTAAAAGCTTAGTATAAACTTAACGTTAGTAAGTAGAAGATTAGCTATTTTAAGGCTAGCCTTGCTATGCAGGACGTTTTTAAGCAGCCTATTTCTTGTTCTAGTAACTAGAATAGACTAAGTACCTGCCTTAACTATCTTGTCCTTGTCGCATTTGTAATAGGTGCCTAGTACTAGTTAATTTATACTATTAACTAAGTAGACTGCTACTCTACTATTAATAATTGTATAAAGAAATAACGCATAAAGGGTAAAGGCTATACTAAACACGTTTAAACTAATTTCTTTAATTAAGTTTCTTAAGTTAATTAGCGCTAAAACTAATAAGCTAAAGTATACTCTACTTAGTTTATTAGCAGCTAATCTGCTAGTACTAGCCTTCTAGCTCTTTTTCTTAATCTAGGTTTAAAGCGCTGCCTATTTATTGCTATTTTATTACTTAATAATCTTCTTTTAATTATTGTCTATTAGTTTAATTAGTATCTTATTAGTAAATATTAATTCTATAACTATAGTTAAAAGTTAGAAGTAGTTATATAGTATCTAAAAGTGCTTACTTAGCTTATAAAGGCAAAAGTGTAATTACTTACTACTTTTACTTAGCTATAAAACTTTTTATTATTAAGCTGTTCTTAATTTAGATTTAGTTTAAAACACTGCATGTTATTTTTTTAAAAAAGTAATTAATTAATTCTATAATAAAATACTTAAAATCTTTTCTAAATTATTAAGAGTTAATTAAGCTCTACTAAAAGCTATTACTTATAACAGCTTATTGCGCTTCTTGCGCAACTAGTTTAGCGTAATTTTAGTACTTAAGGCGTTCAAAAAATTAGTAACTACTAATAGCTTAACAACTTTAAGAAGTAAGTAGATTATTACTTGTCTATATAAGAGCTGCTACTTAGTAAACTAACACTTATAGCTTATTTGTCCCTAGCGTGCCTTATTTAGGTAGAATCTATATTACGCCTTAATTAAATACTAAGTATTCTAATTTATAAGAGCAAGATTTTTCTTTAAAATCTTTACTAAAGCTTAACAACTAGTAAGGTTTTAAGTAATTATGCTTATTAAGGCGTTTAAAAGTAGGTCTAGATATATAGTCTTACTAATCTAGTTTTTAATATTAGTAATTTTAGCAACTTTCTTTATCTATTAAGTAGTATGTACCTTATACCTGTTAACTAGCTTATTATAATTATCTTTCTTATACTTAGTATTAATTGTATAAGCTTTATATTTGTATTAAGTAATCTTGTAGTCTTCTTGTTCTTAAGCGCTTACGCTAGGTAGTAAAATAACAGGCTTTTTAATATTTTTAGGCAACTTAAAATACTAAGGCTCTTAGTAATTTATTAAGCGCACGTCTAAGAAATTAGGATTAACTTAATCCTAAATAATTTTCTCTAAGCAGTGTAGTCTTAATAAAGTAAACTAGGTTAGCTAGTCTAATTAAGCCTTAAGAATTACTCCTAAGGCAATAAAAGTATATTAAAGAGGTCTATCTTAATAAGATGCTTTGTAGAATTAAGACGTAGATTATTATTAAGGTAAGCGTAGGATAAGTTAGTTAGTAGCTGTGTTAACAATAATAGTAGCCTATAAGTTGTAGAGTAAATTAGTAGGAAGTTAATTGTATAATTAAGTAGGTAAGAGGTATAGCAGCTGCAGCAATCTGCTAGCCGTGCTTGTAGGAGAAAATAGAAGAAAGTAAGTTAATAATTAAATAGTTAACCTTCTAGCTTGCTAATTGCGCAGTAAGAATTAATACTATAATTAAGCAGCTAGGCTTATAACTGTAGGAGCTAAGAAGAGACAACTAATACTAATTAAATAAAGTGAAATAAGTGTATTAATTACTAAGAGTTACAACAAAGTGTCTAATCACTACTAAAAAGACATAAGACGATCTGGCCCGCTTATATAGGTGCTAGCGTGGCCGTCACGTGCAGCAGCTTACCAGGATCACCTAATCAACCAGATGATCCGCGTGTTCAACCGAGTGTCAATACTCCAACACTTTTTTACTTGTTATACTTACTATAGCTACTTAATATTAAGTGTTTATGCTATTAAAGAAAGCGTATAAGTACTAAGCTAAAAAGCTAATATATAATAAAATTACTTATATTACTAAAATAAAGTTTTTACTATACTTTTAAGCTGCTTTTAATACTACTATTATAAAAAGTAATATTTTAAAAAGCTTTTATAGCGCTAGCTTAGTTTTATTTAATTTAAAGGCTGTTATATTAATACTTAACATCTACTTACATACTCTACTATTACTTACTATTAAAGATAGTTTTTAGTAGTTACAAACTTTAAGTAATACTATAAAACTAAAGTTTTAAATAAAGCTAGTTCTTTAAAGGTTTTAAAAACATATAAATAGCTTGCCTACTTTGATAATTAAGGTAGTAAAAAGCTTTTTTAAAAGTATAAAAATTATAGTATATGCTTTAGTGTTGTTATAAAAGCATATTACTAAGCTTAAAGCAGCTAATAAAGCTACTACATAAGATAAATTATATAAAAAAAAGTAAGTATAAAAGAAAAAGTTACTTATAGTTAAAAAAAGTCTCTGATTATTAACTTTAAAAAAGTTTAGAGCGCGCAGTAATAAGAAGAAGGTAAAAAAAAAGTCCGCGTTAAAGTAAGCAAACTATCTTAAAGACGCTGTTAACGCTGTAGTAAGGTAGGACATAACTTATGCACATGCAAGCTAGATAGAGTTGAAGATTCTAAATAGATTAGCCTACTATAAATATAAATTACTATTTTTAAATGTGTCGTATAGTCGTGCACAGTCGTGGTTTTAGTAAGGTCTTGGCAAAGTCCGGCTACTTGCTTGTGCCGGCCACTCGCTTATAAAGTACGTTAACATTTTTTTGAGATTTGTAAAGTTTTAGAGCCTAGAAGCCTAAAACCTTAAGCTTAGAATTTTACTTTAGTTTAATATACATAGTTTAGTTTTAGACATATTTACTTCTTATTTAAATATAAGCTTTTTAACTAAGCTATACTAGGCTAAAGTAGAATTCTAAGCTTATAGAGCTAAGCTTTTCAATACTAAAACTTCAAGAATTTTTAAAAAAATGTTAATATATAAGTTAGCCGAGTTGTTCGTATGCGGTATCGTATAGTATAGGAAATCCTAAAGGTAAGAAGCAGCAGGCAGAGAGCTTTTATAAAGAAGTATTACAGGCTCCCTCTACGGCAACGTATGTGTCTTTACCTTCCTCCTCTATCTCTATTGCAATCTTGTTACTAGCTATAGGCTAGCAATTGCAGCTAAACACGTTTTAATTAGTATTGTTTTTAGTACCTTTAGCAAAAAGTTTTAGCCTTAGTTTTTGCTTAGTGGTTTAAGCTTTTCTACTTAGAGCGCTTAGCGCGAAGATCCTATCTACCTACTATTCAAGTCTTGTTAACTACATATAATCTTTTTTTTAAAAACTTTTAACCTCTGTTGCTACATTTACAACTTTTTAAAGCCTAGTTATTTTATATAGAGGGGTAACATTAAAAATAAGACTTCTAAGAGGTAATGTGCTAATACCCGACTGCACACTAGGTTAGTGCTCAACCACCTAATCCTAAGGTATATAACTTATTTAGTATCCCACGGAAAGGGGCACTATTCATTATTCATTTACTCCACAGCTTAGCTACTGCAATGTACTATAGAATAGGCGTCTTCTTCTACTAATAGTCTTTACACCTAACCTATAATAAGATTATTATTTTGTTAACCTTATTTTTATATTGTCTAGCTACTAGTAATCTCTTACTCTTGTAGCAGTATGTCTTTATACACTCTAACACTTGTATAAATAGCAAAGCCTATAAAGATATACTCTACTACTTAGTACACAAGGGAACTAGTGCACAATTATTATAAGAATAAAATAACAAGTTTACATAGAACTAGAATCTAGAAGAACTCTAAGAAAACTAGAATTCTTAGGATTACTACTAGATATACTTTTAAGAGGTTAGCACTATTCTTTACTATAGACTACGTTAAGAACTTTGTTACCTAAGTTAGCCCTAACAGCAGAGAATAGCAACAAACTCTACTAATATAACTACAAAATACGTTATTAAATACTAATTTAAAGTCTATCTAGCAAAATAAAAGCAGTTAACTATCTAGCAAAATAAAGATAGTTTTATATATATTTAAACGCTAATCTAAAGTCTACTTAGCAAAATAAAAGTAGCAACTTATTTAGCAAAATAAAGATAAGCTTATATATATTAATAATAAAAAGTAAAAGTTTTATTTAGCAAAAATTAAAATAAGACTAAAAGCTTACAACTAAATATGTCTAAAATACTAATTTAAGGTATCTATTTAGTAAAAGAAAGACGTTACTAATAATTAAAATAGCATAAGTATAAATTTAAGCCTACTTAGCAAAAATTAGGGTACTAAAGAGGCAAGGATTTATACAACTACTCTTAATTAAGCACTTACTAAAAAGATTTTAAAAATAAATAGCTTATTTCTTTTAAAAACTAAACTTTGTCTACTATATTAACAACTAACTACTATTAATTATCTAAACAAAGAACTCTTAAAAGTCCTACAATACTATAAATATTAAAGAAAGATTAAAAGTTAATTTAAGAATAGGAAGGCAAAACGCTTTTTTTTTGCTAGGCCTACAACTACTAGTCCTAAGTTACTATTAACACTATTAAGCTTAGTTATTAATGCTATAGCTATACCTACGCACAACTTAGTGTTGTCTATAGTTTAACTAAGACATAGTACTTTAGTTTTTACTAAAAAAGATATTACTAAATTTCCAAAAGACTTTAACAAATAAGCTAATAATAAAGGTATTTATAATGCTATATAAGTTTTTATTCTACTAGACTATTTCTTTAATAAAGATTAATTACTCTTTTGCATCTTAAAACGTTTACCTAGATATATAAAGAGAGATTAGTTTAAGTTATAAACAAATATAAAGAAGTAGTAGAAAAATTAAAATATTACTATTAAAATAGGTAAACGCTTTTACTTTTAAGCTTATATCTATAAATATGTACAAAACTAGCTAGAGCTAGTAGAGTACTATACTTATTTTACTTTTATTGCTAATGTATATATTAAGAACAAGCAAATCCCTTAAGAAAAAGAAGGCATTTTCTTCTTTTAAAGTTTACTATAATTAGACAAAGAGGTAGTTATATACTATATACTTACTACCTCTAATAGTAATAATTAGAATATATATAAACTAGATTTAATCTATTCTTTTCTTAAATCTTACTACAAAAAGATAACTAGCCTAGATAAGATTTATTAGTTAGAATAAAGGGGCGTAGATGTAGAAATGCGCTAGATTATATTATTTAACTAGTGTGCTACATTTACTTTAAAGAAAGTAAGGGAGGCAGCAATTAAGATTAGCAAAGCACACAAGAAATTAAGCACGCTAGTTAAAGTTAACTTAAAAGTAGAAGACTTTATTAAGTCTTTAAGTAATCTAAAGCTTAGGCTGTCTACTATTAATATACTTATAGCGCACTCTATAACTAAGAAACTTTTATAGAAACCTGCTAACTACGCGTACTTTATTGCACAAGTAACAAATGCTAAACTTCTAAGTAAAAAGAATAATAGTTTTTTTATTACTAATGTAAAATAAAAGCTACTAAACAAGATAAGTACTGTATACTTAAATAACATAAAAATAAACACTCTCTATTATATATATAATATAGTAGGATACATGCTTAAAGATTATAAGCTATACTATGCCCTAAAGCAGATAAGATAGGTTAGTTTTAACTAAAATACTACAGCTAAGAAAAGAACTTACTACTTTAAGCTACTATACAAACGTTTAGGCAAAATCTTAAAATAGCTTTTATTAACTTAAGTCTTGTTATAATTAAGGGTAAAGATCTAAGAATTCTACAATATTACTAATAACGTACTTAATTAACCTGCCTTTAGTGTAATACTAAAGAAGTTTACAGGTAAAGACTCTTAACTAGGACTAAAGTATAGAGGTAAAGCTTCTAGTTCTATAAACGTAGTAACTAGTTTAATAAACTAAGGTTACTACAATAATATTCTCTAGTAGTTTTAACAGTTTTAGAAATAGCTATACAACTTAGCTATAAAAAAATATGTTAATAAGCTTAATAATATTAATGCTGCTAATATTATAATAAAAAGTAGATAAAACGCTTTACATAACTTCTTTAAGTTAAATACTGCTATGCGCTTAAAGGGAAAAAGTTCTTCTTTTTACTAGAATATTAATTGTGTCTAGGATAAAGAGATAAAAAAATAAGGAAGGCTAAGCAAGGATACAAGCACCTAAAGAAGCAATTAAATAATTTAAAGTAATACTTTAATTCTTAACTTACAGCCTATAAATATACAGTTTCTATAAAAGGAAATATAAAGTAAAATACTTTTTATAAGTTAGCTTTATAATATACTATTTGCAATTGTTAGGCTGCTACAGCTATCTTAATAAGATAATAATATGTTAGCTAATTTAAAGGACTTACAGCAAGGACGTAAAAAAAGAGCTGTAAAGTTTATAAATATACTTTTTAATTTTAAGCTAAGAAAGATAATACAAAGTTAGCTAAACTATATTATAACTACCTTGCTTAGCTAAGAAGTGCAAAAGGTTACTGTATTTAACTTTATAGCATAAAACAACATTTAGAAACAACTACGTAACTTTCTAGATAATAATATTAGTGTTGTAGATAGTTTAGAAACGCTTAATGTTATAATTAGTAGAGAAATTGTAGAATTTAGGTGTAATTTAGCGTACCTAAAATCTATTCTAACTGCTAATTAGCTAAACTAGCACACAGGCTAAGAACACCTTACTAATAAAACTTTACTAATTGCACTAATAATTTTAAGCCTGTATTACAATATAATAAATATGTATTAATTAAATGCTTAAACTTAATATAAGGTATATAAAAAGAGTAATTTTTAAATAAATAAGTTAGACAATATACTTACTAAGGAAGTATGTAAAGTTTAATAAAGGAATAAGTAAGTTTTTGCCTAAATAGACTTACTAAAATACTAAGTTATTGTTAACAGCAATTCTTTAAAGTGCTTAATTAACACTAAAGTATAAATAAATATTTTAAGACTTAGTGCTGCACAAGTATTAAAAATACTATATAAAATAATAAAATAGAGACCTAGGTAGCTATCCTCTAGTATTACTTTAGCTAATAAAACTTATAATCTATTTATTAGGACAGTATTTGATATACTTATATAAATAGAGACAGTTACTTTTAAAACTACTTTTAAGATTGTTACTAATGTTACTAAATTTATAATTCTAAAAGAACCTTAGTGTACGTGCGCAAGGACAGCAATACAGTACAATATGTTTAAATAAATTACGTACTAAGTTCTCTCTAAGAATAGTACTAGGAACGCAGTATTTATTGCATTTAATTTATTACTAAGTTACCCTACGCAGACAATTAGGAATAAAGCCTTTAATAACAATTTAGACAAAGAAATAGTAAGTAATATATAAATATATATAATTACTAACACGCTAAACAATAAGCTATGAGCAGCTGCAGTAAAGTATATATAGGAAGCTATATAGTTAAATCCTATAGTTAAATTTAGCAATTTTAATATGCTATACACAAACAATAATAAGTATAATTAAATAGTCTAAATAAACTAGGTATTTATACACGTAGTTAGATAATTGAAAGACTTTATAAAAAACTATAGTTTTAGCAAATTTTTAATTATATATAAGCTTAACTAACAATAATTACAAAAAAGACTACTTAACAACTTCTAATAATAATATAATTTCTACACTATATATAAAACTATAGACAAGAAAGTTTAACCTGTTAATATCTTTTAGCAGGAAATACTAATAGAATTTAGATAAAAAAACTAGAAAAAAAAGGCTAAAAAATAACAGCTCTTTTAAAGAAGCATCTATAATCCTAATACTAGGCTATATAATAATTTGTTTAAACTAAAATATGCTGCTTTTCTACAAGAGACAAGGCTTACTAAAGAATAAATTAATAAGCTACATATAAGAGATTATCTCTACCTAAGAGAAAAGGAGATATTCCTATATATACTCTATAATAGAGAAGGAGCTCTCTTATAGCAATTTAAGGAATTAGGAAGAATCTATTCTAATATATGCCTACTATATAAGATACAAATAATACTATACAAAGCTTAGCAAGTCTAAGGCTTTGCTGTCCTAAAAGTATTAAAATTACATGTAGTAGATATAGTTAATACCTGCCTAAACTAAGGAACGTAGGAATAATATAATACTGGGTATTATAATTTATAGCACCTAGTACTAAAAAAAGATAAAGGCGTTTAATAGATTAGCAATGCACAAAGAATAAATGCAGTTACAATATAAAATATAAACTTACTACTAATAGTAGACAAGTTCTTTAAGAGATTTATAGAATACAAGATTATTTTACTTATGGACTTATTCTTAGAATACAACTAAATTACACTATATCTAGAAAGCAAAGATATAACTGCATTTTAAACGCCTATAAGACTTATACGCTTATGCACAATAGTTATAAGTGCTACTAACTTAGTAGTAGCATTTTAACAAGTTATAATAAAGATCTTAAGAGACTACTAGCCTAATATAATACTCTTTATTAACAATATTACATGTAGAGGCCCTAGGACTAACTACAGTAAAGAAGAATTAATGCTAGAGGTACAATGTTATATTTTTAAGCATATTATGCAACTAGATAGGGTGCTAGCTAATATTAAATAAGCTAAAGGCACTGTTTTAGAAAAGAAGTGTTACTTTCTTATAAAAAGACTTAAAGTAGTAGGCTATAAAGTTAGTTTTTAAGGTTGCTATTCTTACTAAAAAAAAGTTAAAAAGATTATAAACTAGCTACTATGCAAGAACAAAAGAGAAGTATAATTATTTATAAGCATTTATATCTACTATTGTATATAGGTAAAAGACTTTACTAAAATTGCAAAACCTCTATTTATACTCCTATAAGACAACACTCCTTTTAAATAAAAAAATATATAAAATGTAGCAATATATACCCTAAAATAAGCTATATATAATATACTAGCAATTGCTAACCTAAACTACACTAACATAAAAGAATGCAAAATATTCCTAATAACTAATACTAGTTAAGACAGTACAGGCGCTTACATAAAGCAGCTTAAGAAAAATAATAAATAACACCTAATATAGTTTAAAAGCACACTATAGTCTACTTAAGAAAGGAAATAGCACTTAACTAAGTTAGAATGTAAAGCTGCACTATAGGCTCTTAAGAAGTTTTAGACTTATTTCTATAAAGTTTACTTTACTATAGAAACTAACGCTGCAACTCTTATTGCTTAGTTAAATTATTTATTAACTAATAATCTAGAATTAGTTATAAATAGATAGATATTAACTTTCCTCTTATAAGATTTTAATATTAAGTATATACTAAGAAAGAAGAATATTGTTGCAGATGCATTGTCTAGGTATCTAAAAGCTAATAATTAGAAGCCTTCTCTTAAACCTAAAGAAGACCTAGAGGAGTTTATTAACTATATAATTAAGAGAGTGAATGCACTAGTGCTAATAGGGCAAACTAGAAAACTTCGCTAGAAGTTCTTTAAAGAATCAGAGCAATATGCTTAGTTTTTAGTTAATCTTAAGACTTTAAAGAGAATAGAACTACAAGAACTACAATTATAGAAGAAGTAAGTATTAAACTTCTTTGTACAAGATAAAATACTCTTTAGAAAGATATTAAAAAACATTGCAATCTAACAAGTTGTAGATAATATAAATTTAAAAATAGCTGCAGTATAGAACGTGCACACCTAAATTAGACACAAAGGAGTTAATGCAGTTTACTTAATACTTACGCAGCAATACTAGTAGAAAGGAATATATAAGTAAGTGCGAAGGAAACTAGTAACCTGCCTAGACTATTAACTGCAATCTTCTAAGAGAAAGGTTAATATACTTACTAACTGTCACGGATAGTTGCGTGTTGACTAGGAGCTTGCCCACCTGCAATTGTGCTTATAAGGGGCTCCTCACCTGCGAGGATACCTGCAGGTATTATTGCTTAAAATATACACACGTTGTTATTCTAGAGTTATCTCTTACTATTTTCTATAGTGTAAAGCAAGTACTATTACCTAAAGCCACCCCTTACAGAATAATACCTCCTCCTACAGGCCAATAGTCTAGAGACAGCTCCTTTAACGCGATCTAACACTTAAGGCAATTAGGGAAGCTAGAGCCTAGCTACATTTAAACTCTCTAATCCTCCTTAAACCTTATTAAGGCCTGCTACACCTAAAGAGCCTAGAGAGTGTACTTAAGGCGCACTTGCAACGCTTAAAGAGCGTATTAATACTATAGAAAAGTAACGCGATAAACTTTAATTTTTATAATAATTATAGAAGTTAGAAGAAGAAGTAGCATAACTAGAAGAGGTTAAATAAAGAGGAACTCTAAATATACTAACACTACTAACTATATTATCCTGCGCGTAGAATGTACCTAAAGCAACACTTACTACGCATATACAACACGCGCTAAAACTTAAAAACTTAACTAAATACTAAAGTAAAACTTTTAAAGAATATTACAAGTTTACTTATTTTTATAAAGTAGCATTTTAGCTACTACTATAAGAATTTAAAAAATAATAATAAAGTAATTTAAGTAATATAGTATTTTAGAATAAACTTATAAGAGCTTTAGTATGCTTACTATAAGTATTTTTGTAAAGTAAAAAAAGAAGTGCTAACTTAAAACTACTTTAAGTAATATATACTTAACTTACTTTTAAACTTTATTAACTATAGCTTTAAAGTAGCAACTGCGCATATATACGCTATATAGTAAAAAGAGTAAACTATTTAATGATTTCTAACTTATTTTAATGTCTTTAAAAATTAACTTTTAATATATACTAAGGCATAAAAAGTTTAGCACTTTTTTGTAAAACTAAAGCCTAAACTATAGTATATAATTACTAACTACTACTAGATTTTTATAACTAGAAAAAACTTTATTACGCTTAAATTTATACTTAAATAGAATTTGCGTAAAGTACTTATTATATATAATTTACTTTCTTAGAGTACTTTTATAAAAAAAAAAAAAACTTTTTTATAGCTACTACACTAAACGCACTTAAAAAGTATAAAAATAGTAATAATATTATATGCTTTAAGTGCTAAAAAAAAACACTACGCTAATAAGTACTAAAGTAGTAATTCTAATAAAGTCTTAGTTAATATAAACTAAATAAAAAAAAGTTAAGCCTTATTATAAACTTAAAGTTAGTAAAGCACGTACTAATAAATATTTTACTAAAAATACAGCGCATGTGTTACGTACGTTTAGCAACTAAAGTAAAAAAAAAATTTAAGTTATTTTAATTTATAAATAAATATTAGCTTTATTAGTTAAAAAAAAGCTATAGAGATAAATCTAAAACTTATTTAAAATATAAAACTTTCTTGCTTAAGTTAAATTAGACTTTAAAAGTAAAATATATGCACAGTATATAAGCTTTAGCTGCGCTTAATAAATAATAATTGTATAGAGTGTATTATAAAAGTTACTGCGTATAGAGTAGACAAAAAGAGAGCACTACTATTACTAAGCAACTTCTTCTTAAGCTAGAAAGGCATCTATATTAACTATAGAAGGTAGATATAGCGTTAAAAATATATAAAAGTAAATATTAACTTAGTAGTGTATATATATTAAATATATTTATAGTATAAGTGCAGTATATACTTAATATATTACAGAATTATACTAATGTTTTTAATAATAAAGCTACTAAAACTCTTTTATAGCTAAAAAGCTTAAATTACGTAATTTCTATTTAATAAAGTAAAGAACTCTTTTATAAGCCTTTTTATACTTTTTTTTTATAAGCTTTAAGTGCTTTATAAATATATTAAAGAAGTACTATATAAAAAATAGATTTGCTATAGCACTAGCTCTATAGGCGCACTAATACTATTTATACTAAAAGAAAATAAAACTTTTTGCCTTTGCGTAGATTATTAAAGCTTTAACGCTGTTATAATAAAAAATTATTACCTGCTCCCCTTAATTAGAAAGATACTAGACTGCCTATTAGGCGAACGCTACTATATAATATTAGATTTTAAAGACGCTTAATATTGTTTAAGAATTAAGGCAGAAGATAAGTAGAAGACTACTTTTAAAATATAATACAGATATTTTAAATATCTTATTATGCCTTTTAGGTTTACAAATGCCCTAGTAAGTTTTTAAGCTTATATTAATAAAGCTTTAAAAAGGCACTTAAATTATATTTGCGTAGTTTATTTAGATAATATTCTTATTTATACTTATAACAACAACATTTTGCTACACTAGCGTGCTATACACGCTTTACTTAACTCTTTATAAAAAGCAAAGTTATATATAAATTTTAAAAAGTATATATTTACTTTAAATAAAGTTTATTTTTTAAAATTTATTATTATAAGAAGCAATATTTACGTAGATCTAGCGCGCGTTGCTACTATTAAGTAATAGCCTACACCTACTAGTATTAAGGAGCTGCAGTTCTTTTTAAAATTTACAAATTTTTATTAGTATTTTATTAAGAACTATGCTATAAAAATAGTACCTTTTACAGATATCTTAAAAAAGAAACAAGCGTTCTACTAGAATAAGAATATATATGCTGTCTCTATAAGGCTAAAGTAACACTTTATATATACACTTATTCTACGTTACTTTAAAAATACACGTATAATTTAGATTAAGATAAATACTTTAACTTTTGCTATATTAAGTATATTATCTTAATTATTTAAAGATAAAAAGTAGCATCTTGTTACGTTTTAATTATAAAAACTATAAAACGCTAAGCTAAACTATAAAGTATATAACTTTAAACTTTTAGCTATTATATAGAGCTTTAAAAAATAGCAGTACTACCTAGAAAGCGCTTAATATACGATTTAAGTATTAACTAATTATAACAACCTGCGCTCTTTACGCGCTATATAAAAGCTAAACTAATATTAAGCACGCTAGGCTTTATATTTAGAGGCTTTTAATTTTAAAGTTAAATACTACTTAAGGCGTACAAACTCTACAAATAGACTATTAAAAAGAGTAGATTATAAATAGAAGAACTTATTATTAACTTAACTATTACTTATACTGCAGAACAAACTTCTAGCAAAAGTAGAGCATAGTAAAATAAAAAGTTCTATAACTTAGTATAGCTAAGAAAGCGTATATAAAACGTATATAGCTAATATTTATAGAGTAGAAGGTATCTAAACTACTAGTGCTATAAAGTGTTTACTATGCGTACTATGCTTTTTAGCTAAAGTATTAGTTAGTAGTAAACTTATAATAGTAAAGTTAAAAGCTTTAATAAATAAACTATGCTAGTTATAATAAAAAAATGCTTTTGCTATATAGCAAGTTGCAGACTTTATATAAGTAGTATATACTTAAGACAGTAGCAGCACGCAAGTATAGCACAATAATAATAAAAAAGTCTTAAAATATAAAAGCAGAATTTATGTTCTATAATAATAAGCTATTAGGCAGAAGATTCTATTATAAAATTATAATACGCGTATAGCAGGTTATTTTAGTATACGTAAGACTTATAAGCTTATTAGCAGGCTATATTACTAGCTAGAGCTAAGCTATAATATTTAAAATTACGTAAAGACTTGTATAGTGTACTAAAAAAGCAAGGCTCTAAAATACAGTAAATATAGTTAGTAATTACTATTACTAGTTTTTAATAAGATATTTAAAAAAGTAATCCTTAATTTTATAACAAGGCTACTACTAGCAAAAACAATAGTCTAAGTTATATATTTAATATAATTTTTGTAATTATTAACTACTTTTTAAAAATAGTAATCTACATACTTATATTAAAAACGTAAGATGCAAAATAGTTTGTAAAATCTTATTTTAAATATATTATTTTAAAATATAAAATTTAAAAAAGTATTATATCTAATTGTAGTTTAATTTTTACTTTAGCGTTTTAAATAAAAATATGCTACTAATTATAAGTAAAGCGTAGGCTAAGCATAGCTTTTTACTGCAGATAAAAAGGCAAACTAAATACTAAAATTAAATAATAAAGCAATTCTTATGAATATTCACTTTAAAGAAATAAAATAATCAAGTATTACTTTTACCAACTACATAATTTGCATATAATAACTCTATTTACAAATTAACAAAAACAATACCTTTTCACACAGTATATAGTAAGCACCTATTACTTATGTTACTTTCTAAAAATAGTAGGCTAGAAAAAAAGGTACTAAATGCTGTAAACAAAGTGCAGCGCATGCACAGCACACATGTAATAGTAAAAAATACTTTTTAGTAGCATAAAAATATTAACACTAATACTATAATAAAAAATATAAACTAAAGATCTTCTACTAAGAAAACTTAGTTTACCTTAGCATAAAAAACATTAACCTAGCCTATTAACTTAGTAGGAAGCTTTCTAGTAAGTTTATAAAACTATTCTAAGTGCAAGAAGTAGTTAAAACATAGGCTTACTAACTATAACTACTACTTTAATATTACATTTATAATATCTTTTATATTTTTTTATAATAATAGTAAAAATTACGTAGTAGTTAAGAAGATAATACTTAAGTACTAGAAATTAGCTTTAAATATAAAGAGATTTAGAAAGTTTAAAAAATATTAAAAAAATAAATTAAAAATAGCTAGCTAGAGTATTAGCTATAATAAAAAAGCTATAATAAATTATAAAATACCTAGACTCTAGCATTGCAGTTTAAGAATATAAGAGAACTAATTAAAGAATATAAGTATAAGTAAAAATTATTACGTCCTAAGCGCGCTAAAAGAATATACTAAATATTATTGTTACGCACTTAAGGCGCGAATTAGAAGCAGCATATTATTATTACTTAAGCTTTTATTATTATCTTTATTATTACTAGCAGGACTAGCAATCCTAGCTGCATAACTAGCAATTAATTTAAGAATAGCTACTATATAGCGCTACTTTACTAAAATTAAGCGTAAGTAGTAAGGTAAAGTTATTAGTACTTAAGTAGAAACTTTTAAAAGAGTACTAGTGTGTATAGTAACGTAGTAGTAGTTAAAAAGCTTAAAGTTAAATTAGTGCTAGTATTACGTAAGCTTAACGCTAGTAGTAATAATAGTAAAGTTAGTTCTTAGAATATTAGTATTAGTAACTATAGTATTAAAATAAAAGTTAAGTTAATATCAATAATTTAAACGTCTATTAAGCGCTTTAGAAACTTATTTAAATTAGCTAAAGCGTAGTTAATAAAATAAAAAAACTTACTTTAGTATAACTACTATACTTGCTCTTAGCACAATAATTATAATAATAATACTTACTTTTTTTATAAATTTTTTTTACTTAGTAATATTCTATGCGTAATGTAGGCAGGTTGTATATAAAGTAATAAAATAAATAGCTTTTTTAAGTATACTAAACTTATATAGCTAAGTATCTTATAAGTAAGATTTCTTAATATACTTAAAATTTAAATAGTAGACTTTAATAAGATTAAAGCTTATTATTTGGTTATATAGTAAGTGCGCTAAAAATGCGTGTTAAATATATTAATTAAGACAAAAATTATTAAAAATATACTAGAAAATATTTTTATTACTATAGCAAATATTACTTTATATAAACTACTTATAATAATTATATACTTTTACTTTTACTTCTAAAAATTTTAAAAAACAAATAATAAATTTAAAAGTTACTATAATAATACTATAAAGACTTAAGCCTAAAGCTTGTTATATGCTTAAACTGCAAGTAATATATGTTTTAAGAGCACTTAAGCTACAAGTAACACGCGCTTCTTACTAAACCATCCTTATATAGTCTAGAGAGTTAATTTAAGGCTGTTAGGACGCTAGACTAGAGGAGGAGGCTCTGTTACAGATAGTTGCGTGTTGACTAGGTCTGCTAAACTCGCTTATCAGCTTGCCTACCTGCAATTATGCTTATAAGGGGCTCCTTACCTGCGAGGATACCTGCAGGTATTATTGCTTAAAATATACACACGTTGTTATTCTAGAGTTATCTCTTACTATCTTCTGTGGTGTAAAGCAAGTACTATTGCCTAAAGCCACCCCTTACACTAACACTTATAGTTTTGCTATTTAAGAAACTATTGCTATTAACATAGTGTACATGCCTTAGTGTTTTAGAAAGAAGTTTCTAGTTATTGCAAGAAACTACTTTAGCAGCTAGCTAGAAGCAAAAGCACTATTAAATAACTAGTCTAAGATAATTGCAGAATTTATTTATAAGAATATTATATATAGATAGAGTACAACGCGCAAACTTATAGTTAATAGAGGACTTAACTTTGCTAAGGTAGTCTTACATCTATTAAAAATGTACAAAATTAACTAAATCTAATTATCTTGACACAACTCTTAAGCTATAAAAAAAAAAAATATAAACTAATTATAAATGCCTTTGCAAAGCTGCTAGAACTTTAGGTTAAGAACTTACTAATAGTTCTTCTTGCAGACAGGATCTTTATACAAGAATAAATAAGTTACTTGCTATACTAATTAGTTATAAGGTAGAACCTAGTACTACCTATTAAGCTTGCACTACTTATGTAGCAAACGCTTCTATTTAAAGAAGTACAAGATTGTGTATAATTACTTGCTATATAAGTAATGTAGCTAGATCTTAAAAATTAGTTTACTAAAGATGCTGTTGCTTGTACTAATCGCATAAGAGCTGCTAAAAAGGAATACTAGGATAATACTAAAAAAAATACAGTATAAGGATATAAAGCTAAGAGACTTAGTTCTTCTTTAGACTTTAGTTTAAAAAATTAATATGTCTTAAGACTGCAAGCTAGATACAAAGTAGCTAGGACTATATTATATTTATAACGCTAAACCTAATAGAGGAACCTACCGCCTTAAAGACCTTAATAGCACACGTTTCCTATACACAACACCTAGTTAGCAATTAAAGCTGTTTTAACAACAACGCGTGCTAAATATTATAAAAGAGGATTAAGAAAACATAAAGTTATAAGATCTTAAGTATTAGGAACAAACTAGTTTAACAATAAATGTTCCTATCTCTTTAAACTTAACTAAGCTGCCTACTAAGTTATAATTATTTTTACCTTTTGCGACTAAAGATAATCTTTATTTATAAGTTGTTATTACTAAGCGTCTTATAAATAAAGAGCGCTATGCGTACATACAAGACTTTAGAAGCTTAGACTTTAATTCTAATACTACAACTAGCGGCTAATAAGCTACTAAATAGCCTATTTTTTCTAGAAAGAAGAGGAGATACTTTACTATTAGTATCTACTTTTACCTTTAGCTACTTATTTATAAATTTCTTATGTTAAATGCAAAGACTAGTTACTTAGTCTACAAATTCTAGGTGTGTAAAGAGCACCTAGATTCTGTAGTTCTTCTACGCCTTAATACGCAACTTAGCGCTTATACTATAATAAACACTCTTTTATAAGCTTCTTTAGCAATTAAAAAGTAATCTAAATATTCTTTAACAACCTTTTACAGTTCTACAATAGCAAGCTATATATAGAAAGTAGTAAGCACTAGCTTAATGCGCTAAGAACTAGCAATAAAAGCTATAACTACTATAGTACTACAAGAGCCGCATAATTTAGTTAAAGCTAAAATATAAGCGTCCTTAGCTAGTAGGTATAACAGCAACAACAATAAGCTAAAAAGCTACGTTAACTTAATAACTCTTTTAGTTACCTTACAATTACGCACCTAGAAATATACTACTATAATTAAATCTCTACCTGTTTTTTATAAATTAGCCTGTATTTACTAGTCTGTTTAATATTAAAATAATAAACTATCCTTTTATTGCAAGCAGGACGCTACTTAGGCTGTGAGTACAAAGAACCTAGAGTATTAATTCTCTATAATATAGATAGCGCTGTACTACAACATACTAAGCTTAGCAATTTTAAATTATTAGCAGCACTATAAGAACTTAAACAAGGCCTACTACACTAGTAGAATAAAAATAAGCAAGAGCTGCTAACAATATTCTATTGTTAGTACTTTACTGCATATAGCACAACACGTTTTACAATTTATAGCGCTATTACTAGCTTTAATTTTAAGTCTAGTGTTGCGTAAAACTAGCTTAAGAAACACATTATCTTACATAGTAACTAGTAAAGGTCTACTGCTGTAGGTTCTTTTACTAGGAGGAGTAGCGCTAGTTAGCTTAGCTAAGTTGCTACAAGTATATAGTATTAGCGTCTAAGCCTAAAAGCTATATTAACTTAACGCTAGCAAATTTGCTAAAGATAAAAGGCTTTATAAGCTCTAACTTCTGCTATTAGCAGTGCAGGATATAGAGAGCGTGCGGAACGTATTACTTAGAGCTTAGTACTAAAAGCTGCTATTATTTTATATCTTTTAATATTAGACCTTTAGCACCTTGTAAACAGCAAAAGTATTAGCGCTAACCTTCTAGCTCTTAAAGAGCTTTAATACAAGCAGCCGCTGTTATAAGAATAATATAAACAACACTTTTTAAAATAAGTATAACTTTTTTAACTTATTTACTTTTTTTTTTGCTAAAACAGACAACTTATAAAACTTTAAGCAGATTATTACTTGTGCATAGCTAGCTACTATTAGCCTGCTTATTAACACCTACTTATAGGCAATAGATGTTGCTAATTTTAGTACTTATAGCATTACTTATATTAGAAAAATTACTAATTAAGATATTAGTATACTTACTAAACCTAACTATTTACTAGAAGGATCTTAACACAAAAAACTTAAAGAAGTTTTTAACTAAAAATAATTTACGCTAGGCTACAGACACTTTATTATTAGAAATCTAGAAAAGGATAAAATTAATTAAGGCGTTCTTTAGTCTGCTATATTTAAGAACTATATACGCTGCTTTAAAACACTTAATCTTTAGCGTCTTCTTTTTAACAAAATTGCTAAATAGTTAGCTAATAAGTATTTTTCTAATTAATTAAGAGATTAACGCTAGACTAGAGTAGGCCCTTGCTAATTGTAAACATTTTTTTCCTAGACAACACTATATCTAGCAACATTTAGGCTATAAGACAGCCTAAATTCTTAGAAAGAAAAGCGGATGCTATATAATTAGTGCCTGCCTTTATCTCTAGCTGCTTATTTACTAATTTCCTATATAAAATTTAGGTATAGGCCGCCTATTCTATAAATTCTAGGTATACAAAAAGCACCTAGATTTTGTAAACTTATAATACCTTGCTACTACACTAATACTACACCTAATTTCTTACATCTGCAAAGTAACAACTAATAATAACAACTATTTCTATTATAGAACCTGCTTATTTTAGCGCAATATAGACTCTGTTTACCTTTACCTTTACCTACTTACTAGTAGTATACTACTACTATACATAAAGTTAAACTACAACCTTACTAACTAACTAACTTTTTTTTTATACTAACCTTACTACCTTTACGCCTAGGTATTATCTTTTAAAGATAACAATTACAGCAATATCTCCTCCCTTAGTCTAATAAAGGCTAAGAATAATACATATACTACTAACAAAACTGCTTAAATAATATCTTAGCCTCTATTAAATAAAGCTTAAGGCAAGTAGCTATAGCAGTAACTGCCTTAGACTTTAGGTTTATTAAGAGTTTTTAAAGACTTAAAAGTAAGTTTAAAAAAAGAAGACTATATTATAGACTAAACTTCTAGAGTTATCTAGTATTAAGACAAAGTACTAAAGCTTATAAAACTTAGCAACAGTATTAAAGTTACTAATATTTAAACTTTAAGAAATAAGATCTTTTTAAACGCTTTGCGTTAATAGCGTATTATTATAAATTAATAGTTTAATAGTGCTTTATACTAATTTAATCTTATTCTTAAAGTTGTTCTAGGAATAGGCAATTTCTATGCTTAACTTCTAGGACTTATAGACAAATATAGTAGTATTAAAGGTTTTTAAAAACACTATCTAATTATTAGTGCAGCATCTTTATTACAAGACAGGAAGGCTAAGAAACTAGGTAATACAGTTTTAACAGTAAAGAAGCTAGTAATAGAATTTATTAAAAAATATATTAGTATCTATATACCCTGTATATTATTTAACTACTAAAGATTTATAAATATAGCTTTTATACTACAACGCATAGATCTTAAAAATGCTACTTACTTCTTTAACGTAGCAGCACTACACTGTCTTAATATAAAAAACTAAGAAAAAGAATACTATATATTACTAGTAAACTAGGCAATAGTTAAGCTACTATACAAAGACATTTATATTTTTGCTGTATAAAATAGCTCTTATAGCAAATAGCTACTTTTAGATATTAGTAAATAGTAAAAAAAGAATCTACGCAAGATTATTGCAGCTACAAAAGTTAGGAAAGACAATATAACTTATAGTGCGCAGAAACTACGCCCTAACGCTAGGGTTAAAAACAATAAAAGGAACAGCAACTTCTACTATGCTTTCTAGCAAAAAATCTTTAAGTACATAGCTATATTTAAAGACCTAGAAACTAATTAGCTTTACTTAATATAATTTCTTAAAAATATAAATTACTACAAAGTGATAAAAGTACAGGTGCATCTAATATATAGTATACTTATTTTAATAGCTATAGAACTTAGAAGAACTCTATTTAAAGCTTAATCTATTAATTACTATAGTAACTTTATAGCATCTAAGACCTACACTCTAGGGAGTTATAGTCAATTAATTATAACTAAGCAACTAAGGTAATCCTTAAAAATATTAGCAGGAAGTAGAGCTAATAACTATATAATAGTTAAAGTATTTAAACTTACAAGTAGAAAGACTGTTACATAATAGAAGTATAATACTACTAACATCTAGGCAGAACGTGTAAGGGCTAGGACTAGTAACTAACTAGTTCTTGCTCTGCTTTCTCTACTAAGCTCTTGTGCTCTAAAGGCAACACTAGCATACTAACAAGTAGCTATATAACTAGACACTAAGCTTAATAATACTACCTACGTAAATAAAGAGCCTAATATAATAAACTAAGAGACTAAGATCTTAAGGGCAGGATGCTACTACATAAATCCTACTTTAGCGTTTCTTAAGCTACTTAAGCGTGCCTACACAAAGAAGCTAATTACAGATCCTAATTGTATTAAAGTTATTAAAAAATAGTATTTAGAGGTTAATATTAGACGACTGTATAACTCTAATAACTTATTATATAATTAAGTATACTTTATTTATAAGCGCACTGCTGCGAGTGTTATAGGTCTATTTAAGAGGGCTATGCCTTCTAATATACTTAATAAGTATCTGCTTTTACTATACATAGGACAAAGCTGTTAGTAGAAATTCTAATCTAACTTTATTATTTCTAAGCTCTTTACTAGCAAATACTATATAACTAAGTAAAATAGAAATCTACTAAGCTACTAATATTAACTAACTTAACTTAACCTCTACCCTATCTCTACTTAGAATAAGATTATGAACACTATAAAGTTTTAACTATAGGTAGAGGAATTCTAACGCATAAGAAGTATTATTACTAATGCCTATATATAGCTGCAACAGCATAGCAATCTAAAAGATATTATTATAGAAACTTTTAAAATATATAAGTTCTATTTATAATGCATAGATAGAAAGCTAAACCTTAAGTAGTTGCGCAATATATACTACTTGCTTATTTAATAGGCTATACGCATAGACCTAGGATACAAGTTGTAATATATAATGCTTTATAAGAAACATACTCTAATTTTCTACTTTTACTATACTAAGTTTGCTAAGAAAGGCAATTAAATATACTTTAAGTACATTAACCTTAACTTTAAGCGTGTAATAACAAAAGGCCTTAGTACAAAAATAATTTAAGGCAGTGTTTTATTTAATAATAAGAACATAAATAACTGCATAAAGATGCTACTAGAATTTTATAAGCATATACTAGCGTACTTATAATAGTATAAGAATATAAGTATTAAAAAATTTAAATAGTTTTATTAAAAAATAGAAAGACAAGACTAACTAGCTAAAAAACGCGTAAAAAGTAGTTTCTAATGCTAAATAGATAAAGTAAATTTACAAAGAAAAATAAGCTTAAATTTTATTACTTTTTCTACTTTATAAATTTACTAAGCTAACTACTTATAACTACTATACTGTACTTCTTTAGTTTATTATAGTCTAAGATAGTGTAATAAAGGTGCCTGCTATAAGAACTTATAAGAAGATTTACAAGGCACACTATAACTTTACTACTACTCTACGCACTTTTTCTAGTTACTTTAATACGTTTAGAAGAATTAACTAGCTATTTCCTATAAATGTACATATTAAGTACAAATCCTAGATTTAAAAAGCCCTTATAAAGTAAGCTAAATAAAACAATTTTTTTATCTATAAAAAGATAAACAACATGCTATAAAACTCTACTAAAGAATAGATTAACAAATATATTAAGAAATATTATAACTATGTTACGCAATAAATTCTTAACCTATAGCTTATAGTATAAAATTTAGAAAAAAGCGCCTTTTATGCTAATTTTGTTTAAAGTTTCTTTAACTAATTATACTTTTCTAATAATAAAAAAAACTTTCTACACATAACAAAGGACTAAAATAAATAAAATACGAATTTCTTTTAAGCTAATTCTTTCTAGCGCCTTTAAAAAGAACTTAGCCTAAAAGTAAATAAGTACTAAGTCTTCTAAAAAAGCAAAAAACTTATTATACTTTTTTTTATACAGCGTCTTCTGCGTGCTTATTTTTCATTAGGAACAGTAATCTTAAATAACGTCTTAGTACCCTCTACTCTAACTAGGCAGCCCTATTATAGCTGCTTTTAATTAATATCTAAGACCTAAGCTCCTGCTACTACTACTACACCTATATCTAGACTAAGCACTTTAGCTACTGCTTAATAACCTTGTTAAAGTAAACGCTTAAAGAAGTAAGAAATAAAAAGATAGTAGAAATATGCCCCTATTAAGTGTGTAGAGAGAAAACTGCTAAATCTACAAAATCTAAGTGCTCTTAGCACACCTAGATTCTGTAGCTACTACATAGATATATAATCTGTTAATACTAGGCAGCGTCCTAAGTAATTAAACAGTTTTTTTTTTATTTATTTCTTTGGTTTTTGCTATATTTTTTTTAATTCTTTCTACAGAGTTTAAAGCTTAATAAAGCTAAGCTTGCAAGAAAAAGAGGTTTGTGCTAGTGCATAGGGTAATACTTAACTACACACTAGGTTAGTGCTTAACTACCTAATCCTAAGGTATATAACTTATTTAGTATCTTATAGAAAGGGGCACTATTTATTATTTATTTACTCTACAGCTCAGCTACTGCAATATACTATAGAATAGGCGTCTTCTTCTACCGATAGTCTTTACACCTAACCTACAATAAGATCATTATTTTATTAACCTTGTTCTTGCATTGTCTAGCTACTAGTAATCTCTTGCCCTCGTAGCAGTATGTCTTCATACACTCCAACACCCGTACAGTAAGTCATCTTAAAGCTCTATATATAATTAAATAGAGGCGCTAGAATAATGACTTTTAGAGTTTTAAAAAGCTTAAAACTTCTCTTTTAAGTTACATCAATAGTAAACCTGCTTAGTAAGCATAATAAAGGAAATAAAAAGCAGTTGAATCTAGTGGAAAAAAACGTCTAGCTAAATCTAGCTACTAATTTTTAATTAACGCATCTAAATCGCTAAAATAAATATACATAAAACCGGAAAATAAAAGTTTTTGTGAGCAAAGTCTTAGCATAAGTATATATTATAGAAAAATTAAAAATAAAGAAATTAAAAAAAGTACGCTAAAAAGGTACGCTAAAACTAAGTAAGCTTTTTTCGCGTTAGTCTATATAACAGTGTCTTTCTTAGTTAAGATTTTCTTTTCTCTATTATCTCTCTATGTTTGTTAAACTTTCTAAATTTAAAAAACAAGTCTATCCTTTATCTTTACACCAAAAGTCTACTAGTGCTATTAGTACTATAATGAAAAATCTTGCAAATCTATTTATAATACTTTACAACGTATTCAAAAGAAAAAAAACAACTCTTTACTACTTTCTACGCCTAAACAGCGCCTACCAACAAAGGTTTCTAGAAGAGCTACGCAAGCAGTTAATAGAGACCTAGAAAGAAGCCTTAAAAAAACGAATAAGCGTATTATAGAAGAAAATAATTTATCCTTTTCTACTAGAAGCTTACAACGCTTATTAAAACCAGAGAAATACTCTATTTCTACTGCTAAGAAAAAATAGCTTTTAAGCAAGAAAAAAGCTCCTAACTGCAAAAAATACGTTAAGAAGACTCTTCAAATACTTAAAAATATAAATTTTAGAAAGGTTTTATTTTCTAACGAGTCTTCTATTTAGCGAAGACACGGCGCTAGGCAAGAATACGTCCAAAAAAGGAGAAATAAGCAAGTTAGTAAGAAACAAGTATCTATGTCATAGATAGTTACGTGTTAGCTGGATCTACCAAGCTGGCTTGTTATTAGCTTGCCTACCTGCAATTATGCTTATAAGGGGCTGTTCACCTGCAAGGATACTTGCAGGTATTGTTGCTTAAAATATATACATGTTATTATTTAGAGCTATCTCTTACTATCTTCTGTAGTGTAAAGCAAGTACTATTGCCTAAATCTACCCCTTACGGTCTACTTGTCACGGATGATTGCGTGTTGGCTGGATCCGCTAAACTCGCTTATTGTTAGCTTGCCCACCTAGAATTGTGCTTATAAGGGGCTCCTTACCTGCAAGAATACCTGCAGGTATTATTGCTTAAAATATACATACGTTATTATTCTAGAGCTATCTTTTAGTATCTTCTATAGTGTAAAGCAAGTACTATTGCCTAAAGCTACCCCTTATAGAATAATACATTCTTTTACAGGCTAATGGTCTAAAAATAGCCCCTTTAACGCGATTTAACACTTAAAGTAATTAGGGAAGCTAGAGCCTTGCTATATTTAAACTCTCTAATTCTCCTTAAACCTTATTAAGGCCTGCTACACTTAAAAAGTCTAGAGAGTATACTTAAAGCGCACCTGTAACGCTTAAGGAGCGCATTAATGCTATAAAAAAGTAATATAATAAACTTTAATTTTTGTAATAATTATAGAAGTAAGAAGAAAAAGTAGCATAACTAGAAGAAGTTAAATAAAAAGAAATCTTAAATATATTAATACTACTAATTATATTATTCTACGCGTAAAATATACTTAAAGTAATACTTACTACGCATGTATAATATATGCTAAAACTTAAAGACTTAGCTAAATACTAAAGTAAAACTTTTAAAGAATATTATAAGTTTACTTATTTTTATAAAGTAGTGTTTTAGCTACTACTATAAAAATTTAAAAAAAATAATAATAAAGTAATTTAAGTAATATAGTATCTTAAAGTAAACTTTTAAGAGCTTTAGTATACTTACTATAAGCAATTTTTTAAAGTAAAAAAAAAGTACTAACTTAAAACTAATTTAAGTAATATATACTTAACTTACTTTTAAACTTTATTAACTATAGCCTTAAAGCAGTAACTGTGTATACATATACTATATAGTAAAAAAACTAGACTATCTAATTACTTATAACTTATCTTAATATTTTTAAAAATTAACTTTTAATATATATTAAGGTATAAAGGGTCTAGCACTTTTTTATAAAAGTAAGGCTTAAACTATAATATATAATTACTAACTACTATTAAATTCTTATAACTAGAGAAAATTTTATTATACTTAGATTTATACTTAAATACAATTTATGTAAAGTACTTATTATTTTAAATTTACCTTACTAGAGCACTTTTATAAAGAAAAGAAAAGAATACTTTTTTATAGCTACTAATTTAGACGCACTTAAAAAGTTTAAGAATAGTAATAATATTGTATGCTTTAAGTGCTAGAAAAAAAAACACTAGGCTAATAGGTGCTAAAGTAATAACTTTAATAAAGTTTTAGTCAATATAAACTAAATAAAAAAAAGTTAAGCTTTACTATAAAATTAAAGTTAGTAAAGCATATACTAATAAATACTTTACTAAAAATATAGTGTATATATTACACATGTTTAGTAACTAAAGTAAAAAAAAAGCTTTAAGTTATTTTAGATTTATAAGTAGATATTAGCTTTATTAGTTAAAAAATAGCTATAAAGATAAATTTAAAACTTATTTAGAATATAGAACTTCTCTACTTAAGTTAAATTAAACTTTCAAAGTAAAATATATATATAGTATATAAGCTTTAGCTATGCTTAGTAAATAATAATAGCGTAAAGCGTATTATAAAAGTTACTATATATAAAGTAAATAAAGAAAGAGTACTACTACTACTTAGTAACTTATTTTTAAGCTAGAAAGGCATCTATACTAACTATAAAAAGTAAATATAGTATTAAGAATATATAAAAGTAAATATTAACTTAGTAGCGTATATATATTAAATATATTTATAGTATAAGTGCAGTATATACTTAATATATTACAGAATTATACTAATGTTTTTAATAATAAAGCTGCTAAAACCTTTATATAGCTAAAAAGCTTAAATTACGTAATTTTTATTTAACACGGCAAAGAACCCCTTTATAAGTTTCTTTATACTTTCTTTTTTTATTAGCTTTAAGTACTTTATAAATATATTAAAAAAGTACTATAGAAAAAATAGATTTGCTATAGCACTAGCCTTATAAGCGCACTAATACTATTTATACTAAAAAAAAATTAAACTCTTTACTTTTGCGTAAATTAGTAAAGCCTTAATACTATTATAAACAAAAGTTATTACCTACTCTTTTTAATTAGAAAGATACTAGACTACCTGTTAAGTATATACTACTACACAATATTAAATTTTAAAGACGCCTACTATTATTTAAGAATTAAAGCAGGAGATAAGTAGAAAACTACTTTTAAAATATAATATAAATATTTTAAATATATTATTATACTTTTTAGGCTTATAAACGCCTTAGCAAGCTTATAAGCTAATATTTATAAAGCTTTAAAAAGGCACTTAGATTATATACATATAGTTTATCTAGATAATATTCTTATCTACACTTATAATAATAATATTATGTTATATTAGCATGCTGTATGCGCAGTTCTAAACTTTTTTAAAAAGTAAAGTTGTATATAAATTTTAAAAAGTATATATTTACTTTAGGTAAAGTTTGTTTTCTAAAATTTATTATTATAAAGAGTAGTATTTACGTAGATCTAGCGCGCGTTGCTGCTATTAAATAGTAGCCTACACCTACTAATAATAAAAAGCTATAGTCTTTTTTAGAATTTATAAACTTTAATTAGTATTTTATTAAAAACCATAAAGCGCTAAGCTAAACTATAAAGTATATAACTTTAAACTTTTAGCTATTATATAAAGTTTTAAAAAATAGTAACACTACCTAAAAAGTATTTAATACACTATTTAAGTATTAATAAATTATAATAACCTGTGTTTTTTACGCGTTATATAGAAGCTAAACTAGCATTAAGTATACTAAGCTTTATATTTAGAAGCTTTTAATTTTAAAGTTAAATACTACTTAAGGCGTATAAACTTTGTAGATAAAATATTAAAAAAAGTAAATTATAAATAAAAGAACTTATTATTAACTTAACTATTACTTACACTGCAAAACAAACTTCTAGTAAAAGTAAAGTATAGTAAAATAAAAAGTTTTATAACTTAGTATAGCTAGAAAGGCATATATAAAATATATATAGCTAATACTTATAGAGTAGAAGGTATCTAAACTACTAGTGCTATAAAGTGTTTACTATGCGTACTATGCTTTTTAGCTAAAGTAATAGTTAGTAGTAAACTTATAATAGTAAAGTTAAAAGCTTTAATAAATAAACTATGCTAGTTATAATAAAAAAATGCTTTTACTTTATAGTAAGTTGTAGACTTTATATAAGTAGCACGTACTTAAAATAGTAGTAGCGCGTAAGTATAGTATATTAATAATAAAAAAGTTTTAAAATATAAAGGCAGAATTTATATTTTACTAAAATAAGCTATTAAGCAAAAGATTTTGTTACAGAATTATAATACGCGCATAGTAGGTTATTTTAGCGCACGTAAAACTTATAAGCTTATTAGTAAGCTATATTACTAGCTAGAGCTAGGCTATAATATTTAAAATTACGTAAAAACCTATATAGTATACTAAAGAAGTAAGGCTTTAAAATACAGCAAATATAGTTAGTTATTACTATTACTAGTTCTGAATAAAATATTTAAAAAAGTAAGCTTTAATTTTATTATAAAGCTACTACTAGTAAAAAATAATAGCTTAAGTTGTATATTTAATATAATTTTTAAAACTATTAACTACTTTTTAAAGATAGTAATATATATACATACATTAAAAATGTAAAATGCAAAATAATTTATAAAATTTTGTTTTAAGTAACTTATTTTAAAATATAGAATTTAAAAAAGTATTATATTTAATTGCAGTTTAATTTTTACTTTAGCATTTTAAATAGAAGTATGCTACTAATTATAAGTAAAGCGTAGGCTAAGCATAGCCTTCTACTTAGAGACAAATAAGTAAACTAAACACTACAACTAAATAATAAAGTAATACACAAAGACATTTGCCTTAGAAAAATAAAATAATTAAGTGTATCTTTTATTAACTGCATGATTTGTATACAATAACTTTATTTACAAATTAATGAAGATAACACTTCTACGCAGTATATAGCAAGCATCTATTATTTATATTGCCTTCTAAGGACAGCAGGCTAAAAAGAGAGGTACTAGATGCTATAAATAGAGTATAGCGCATGCATAACGCACGTGTAATAGCAAAAGAATACTTTTTAATAGTATAAAAATATTAACGCTAATACTATAATAAAAAACATAAACTAAAGATTTTCTGCTAAAAAAACTTAGTTTGCCTTAGTATAAAAAATATTAGCCTAGCTTACTAACTTAGTAAAAAGCTTTCTAGCAAGTTTATAAAACTATTTTAAGTGTAAAGAGTAGTAAAAACGTAAGCTTACTAACTATAACTACTACTTTACTATTATATTTATAATATCTTTTACATTTTCTTACTAAAATAATAAGAATTACGTAGTAGTTAAGAAGATAATACTTAGGCACTAGAAATTATCTTTAAAAGTAAAGAGATCTAAGAAGTTAAAAAGATATTAGAAAAATAAATTAAAAATAGCTAGCTAAAGTATTAGCTACAATAAAAAAGCTATAATAAATTATAATATGCTTAGACTTTAGTATTGCAGTTTCAAAATATAAAAGAACTAATTAAGAAATATAAGTATAAGTAAAAATTATTACGTCCTAAGCGCGCTAAAAGAATATACTTAATATTATTGTTACGCACTTAAGGCGCGAATAAGAAGCAGCATATTATTATTACTTAAGCTTTTATTATTATCTTTATTATTACTAGCAGGACTAGCAATCCTAGCTGCATAACTAGCAGTTAATTTAAGAATAGCTACTATATAGCGCTACTTTACTAAAATTAAGCGTAAGTAGTAAGGTAAAGTTATTAGTACCTAAGTAAGCACTCCTAAAGGAGTACTAGTATACGTAGCAACGTAGCAGCAGTTAAAAAGCTTAAAGTTAAATTAGCGCTAGTATTATATAAGCTTAACGCTAGCAGTAATAATAGTAAAGTTAGTTTTTAAAATATTAGTATTAGTAACTACAGTATTTAAATAAAAGCAAAGTTAGTATAAATAATCTAAATACTTATTAAGTGCTTTAAGAACTTATTTAGATTAGCTAAAGCATAGTTAACAAAATAAAAAAACTTACTTTAGTATAACTGCTATAGTTGCCTTTAGTATAATAGTTATAATAATAATACTTAGTCTTTTTATAAAGTTTTTTACTTAGTAATATTTTATATATAACGTAGGCAGGTTGTATACAAAGTAATAAGATTAATAGCTTTTTTAAGTATACTAAACTTATATAGCTAAGTATCTAATAAGTAAAATTTCTTAATATACTTAGAATTAGAAGAGTAAACTATAATAAAAATTAAAGCTTAGTATTAAGGTATATAATAAGTGCGCTAATATTGCGTTTTAAGTGTGTTAAGTAAGATAAGGACTATAAAAAATATACTAGAATTTTTTTTTATTACTACAGCAAACATTACCTTATATAAACTACTTATAATAATTACATACTTTGACTTTTACCTTTAAAATTTTTATAAAACAAATAATAAAATTTAAGAGTTACTATAATAACGCTATAAAACTTAAACTGTAGAGCTTGCTATATATCTAACTTATAAGTAACACGCATCTTAAGCGCACATAACTTACGCATAGAACATGCTCCTTATTAAGCTATCTTTATATATAATTTTAGAAGTTTTAAGTTAAGGCTGTTAGGATGCTAGACTAGAGGGGGAGGCTCTGTCACGGATAGTTGCGTGTTAGCTAGATTTGCTAAACTTGCTTATTGTTAGCTTGCCCACCTAGAATTGTGCTTATAAGGGGCTCCTTACCTGCAAGGATACCTAATATACACACGTTATTATTCTAGAGCTATCTCTCACTATCTTCTGTGGTGTAAAGCAAGTACTATTGCCTAAAGCCACCCCTTACACTACTACTAATACAAGTAAGTTTAAAAATCTTCTAGTTAATATAGAAATTTTTCTAGCTTCGGTCTTTTAAGACAACTTTTTAATGTAACAACACATTTTATAGACACCTTTTTAGTAAAAAAAGATTTGTTAATAACAATAGGTATCTAGGCTTATGCCTTTTTATTTAGCTAGCACGCAATTAATGTGTTGTATTTCTGGACAGAAATAAGATGCGCAATATCTTTTTAACTAACCTTCTTGACTAATAACTATTTACTGCTTACTATTTACTGCTAACTATTTACTGCCAACTATTTACTACTAACTATATACTGCTAACTATTTACTGCTAACCGCAACTTCTATTATTCTATTACTATCCTAGCAGTGTTGTAGTTGCGGCGTTTAGTGTCTATTCTTAAATACAAAAAAATAATAACAGTATTACTTTTTATATACAGCTTCTCTTTTTCTAGAAGTATTTTACAAAATTATTTTACTTGTTGATTTGATTTAGCTACTTAATAGCTGTTTTAACACGCCTTTGCTTCTTACAAAGCTACTTTTAAGTCTCTTTACTAAAGTTATATTTGCGCAGGAGGATTACTAAAGTAATATACTTTTACTATACTTAGACTATTAATATACGTAGTGTATATAGTATACTAGCTAAACTAGCCTTTTATAGTCCTTATTATATCCTTAATATTTATAAAACTAAACGCATTAAAAATATCTTAACTATAGTTATATTTTAACTTTTGCACTAACTTAACTACTATAAAAACTATAACTACTAGCTTCTTTTTAACTAACAGAGGTAGATACTTAAGAATAAGAAACGGTAGCTTTGTAATTTACTACTCTAACTTTTAGTATAGTAACTTAGTAAAGTCTTACTTTACTTAATATAAGCTATTAGTCTTTATATTAAAAAGAAAAAAAAATAGTTTAAGTATTATATTATTTATATATAAGTTGTTTGTATACAGTACTATATAGTGTAGAGAATCCTAAAAGTAAAAAGTAGCAGGTAGAAAGCTTTTATAAAAAAGTATTGCAGGCTCCTGCTGCAGTAACGTATATATCTTTACTTTTCTTCTTAATTTTTATTGCAATTTTATTGCTAGCTATAGGCTAGTAATTACTGTTTAACACGTTTTATTTAGTGTTGTTTTTTAGTAATTTAAGTAATTTTTTTAACTTAAGTTTTTGCTTAGTAGTCTAAGCTATTTTGCTCTATGCGCTTAGCGCGTAGACCTTATCCACTTACTGTTTAAAATTGTTAACTACACACAATCTTTTTTTTCTACTTTTACGTCTAATTAGTAGAGGGTAGCTGCTTTTTACTTTTTTTAGAAACCCTATTTTAACTACAATAACACCACTATCTTTAACACCTTAAAAATAAATAGAAATTTTTCTAGAAAATGTAATACTTTTCTAGTATTTTAAATTATCTATAGCTAGTTTACTAACTACTGTAAGATGTAGCTCGCGATATTTCTATCTCTATTTAGAGAGCTATTTGGCTAGATAGTAGATCTAAGTTACACATAAATAGATTACTAAAAGATACTAGATCTTTTACAAATACTCAATATTCAAAATAGGTTTTAGTTTCTATTGTTAAACTTCTTTTTAATTTATTTTTGAGGTGTTAAAGGTAGTAGTAGTTGTTGTAGTTAAAATAAGGTTTCTAAAAAAGTAAAAAGCAGCTACCCTCTACAAATTAGTTGCAAAAGTTAAAAAGAAGATTATGTATAGTTAATAAGATTTGCATAGTAGGTAGATAAGTTCTAAGAGAAAAGCTTAGACTAGTAAGCAATAATAAAGGTTGAAAATATTTGCTAAGGTATTAAAAAACAACACTAGTTAAAACGTGTCTAACAGCAATTGCTAGCCTATTTATTTTTAAGGTGTCAAATGTGGTGGTTGTTGTTATAGTTAAAATAGGGTTTCCAAAAAAGTAAAAAGCAGCTACCCTCTACTAATTAGTCGCAAAAGTCAAAAAAAAGATTGTGTGTAGTTAACAAGATCTAAAAAACAATACTAATTAAAACGTGTTTAACAGCAATTGCTAGCCTATAGCTAGCAACAAGATTGCGATAGAGATAGAGAAGGAGGGTAAGGACATATACGTTACTACAGCAGGAGCCTGCAATACTTTTTTATAAAAGCTCCTTACCTGCTACTTTTTACCTTTAAGGTTTCCTACACTATATAGTACCGCATACAAACAACTTATATACGAACAATACAATGCTTGGACTGTTTTGCTCCCCCTTCGACACGAAGACTAATAGCTCACATCGAGTAAAGTTAGACCTCACCAAGTTACTATACTGGAAGCTATAGTTAGACTACTAAGCAAAAATTAGAGTTAAAAAAATTTGCTAAAGGTACTAAAAAACAACACTAATTAAAACGTGTTTAATAGTAATTGCTAGCCTAAAGCTAGCAACAAGATTGCAATAGAAATAGAGAAGGAAAGTAAAGATATATACATTACTATAGCAAGAGCCTGTAATACTTCTTTATAAAAGCTCTCTGCCTACTACTTTTTACTTTTAGAGTTTCCTATACTATATAGTACTGTATACAAACAACTTGTATACAAATAATATAATACTTAAACTATTTTTTTTTTCTTTTTAATATAAAGACTAATAGCTTATATTAAGTAAAGTAAGACTTTACTAAGTTACTATACTAAAAGCTATAGTAGTAAATTATAAAGCTAGCGTTTACTATTATTAAATAGCTACTTCTATTAGTTGAAAAGAAGCTAGTAGTAATAGTTTTTATAGTAGTTAAGTTAGTGCAGAAGTTAAAATGTAACTATAGTTAAGACATTTTTAATACGTCTAGTTTTATAAATATTAAGGTTATAATAAGGACTATAAAAGGCTAGTTTAGCTAGTATACTATATACACTACGTATGTTAATAGTCTAAGTATAGTAAAAGTATATTACTTTAGTAATCTCCTCCTGCGCAAATACAACTTTAGTAAAGAGACTTAAAAGTAGCTTTGCAAGAAGCAAAGGCGTGTTAAAATAGCTATTAAGTAGCTAAAATAAACTAATAAGTAAAAGAATTTTATAAGTTGGCTTTAGGAATAAAAGAGCTGTGTATAGATAGTAATGCTGTTATTGTTTATTTATATTTAAGAATAGGCACTAAACGCCGCAACTACAACACTGCTAAAATAGTAATAAGATAACAGAAGTTGTAGTTAGCAGTAAATAGTTAGTAGTAAATAGTTAGCAGTAAATAGTTAGCAGTATATAGTTATTAGTTAAGAGGGTTAGTTAGAGAGACATTACGCATCTTTGTTTCTATCTAAACATGCGACACACTAATTGCGTGCTAGTAATGCTAAACAAAGGGGTATAAGCCCGTTAGCAATAAATCTTTTTTTACCAAAAAGGTGTCTACAAAATGTGTAGTTACATCAAAAGGTTGTCTCAAAAGGCCGAAGCCAATTGCTAGCCTATAGCTAGCAATAGAATTACAGTAGGATTGCAATAAAATTGCAAAATAATGTAATAGAAGAGGGAAAAGACACGTACGTACTGTAGCAGGAGCCTACAATACTTTATAAAACTAAAGCTACTGCATCTTACCTACTACTTTTTACCCTTAAATAGCACTCTTTATTAATAATTTGCATATAATATACTGTACTACAATATAGCGTGTAATCTCTATAGCAAGCATCTTCTTTTAACAGCGCAGGCAAGACTTACAGATTAGTATTAGCAGAAGGGATTACAGCAAGGCATATGGGAGTGCGTTATAATCTACAAATAAGCCTTAATTTAAATAAGACACCTATAGGGCTTGTAAAAAAGGATATTAAAAATTTACAGAGCAACTATAGGTTCTAAGCTGTCTTTATAACTGCGATCTAGGCTAGGACTAGAGTAGGTCTAATATAGATAAGATTCTAAGATAATAGTAAAGATAATAAAGTTGTAACGTATTTGTTACACTACCTTTTCTCCTAGTAGTTAGCTAGTTCTATAGCTATATATTTTTTTTAATATATTTATTATTTATTTATTATTTACTTTATAACGTCTTTTGCTGTTATTGTAGACTTCTAATAAGCAGTTACTACAACTTTAAGTTAAAGTAGTGTTAGACTAGTGTGAAGATCGTCCGTAGATGATCTGTGTTGGTTCTCTTGGAATAAGTGAGTACAATGGACGAGGGTTGTACTAGCACGATTAGTAGATCGATGTAATAGTACAGGTGGTTGTGTTAGCACGTTTAGTAGAACAATGTAATAACACGGAGGGGTTAAGAATTAGGTAATCCTTAGATTACACTTAAAGTTAAACACACTAAGCTATAAAGGCTTAATGTCTATTACTATATACTAAGCAATAGTCGCTAATAGTCGTAAACGCTCCTAGCAATAGTCGCTAATAGTTATAAACGCTCCTAGCAATAGTCGCTGATAGTTGTAAACGCTCCTAGCGATAGTTGCTGATAGTCGTGAACGCTCCTAGCAATAGTCCTTAGCGTAGTAATTAGTTACGTAACTTCCTGCTGCAGTAGCTAGGCAGGCAGCTGTCTAGTTCTTAGTTTGTTAGTTGTAGTAGTTCTCTGTAAGACTTAGGTTTATAGCTAAGTTATAACACTATTCTCCCTTTCTTAGGATTTATTCTTAGATTACTTAATCTTGCAAAGTACTTAGCTTATAAGCAAAGTTGCCTTGCGTGTTGTTATAAGCTTTAAGATTTACTATATTATCTAGTTTTTAAAAACGCTAAATTTATCTTACTTAAGAAATTCTTAATACTAATTTTGTTTTTAACTTTACTTACAATAAGTGTTTTGTTAATAACTATCCTTATTATATTATACTAAATTTCTTTTTAAAATGTGCAGAGTGCACGCGTTTAGGCTAGGTATGTATAAAAATGTCTTAGGCCTCTTTAGATAAAACTTGTAAAAAGTATTAAGCAAAAGTAAATATAGACAAGAAGTTATTATCTAAATTAATTGCGCGTTTATTGCGTAATAAGAAGATACTATTACAGGCTAATAAGTGTACGTAAAAAAAAGCGCTTTGCCTTGCGTTAGAGTTAGAAGTAGGAGGTAAGGACGTAAATGTAAAGTCCCTTAATTACCTTGTAGTAGCTATTAGTATTGCGCACTTACTAATAGTATAGTCTACTATAAGTAGTATAGACAATGCAGTTGCTTTACTAGTTTTTTATTTTTTTTTTTTTTTTTTTTTGTTAGTGTATGTATCTAACGTCCTTTAGTTTAGTTCTAGGCCTAGTTGTAGTAGTTTTGTATTATTTATTAGTAGTTTGTTAGGTTTGTGTCTAGTTCCTATATGTTGTTGCTGTCTAGGTATCTTAACTATTTAACTAAGTATTTGTTGCTGTTGTTTTACGTTTAATATGCTATAATCTTTTTAACTTTAAATTTGTTTTCTTTTTTTATTTTGTAGTAGAAGGTTTTTTGTAATAGCGTTCTTAGGTCTACTAGTTCTAACATGTTAATATAGAATTTTAGGTAGATTTTTGTATTTAGTAGAAAGTTAAGTGTATACGTAACTAGTCCCTTCTAGCCTAGAATTAAAAATAGTCCAACTTTAATGTTGTTAAAATCTTTATTAGGTTGTTTAGTGCGAAGATTTTTTGTAAGCAAATATACTTTATCCCCCTTTTTTAGCTAAGGTGCTATTTTTTGTTTCTAGTTAATATATAAAATGCTTTAGCGTTAAGCCTTTTTAAGTGTTGTTTTAAGTAACTTATGTACTATTTTAAGCTTATTAGCTGTTGTAATAGCTGCTTTTGTCTTCTAGCTTAGAAATGTATAAGTAAAGAAATCTAGGTGTCTCTTGTAGTTTGCGTAGAACAGTATTTATTTTAAAAACTCTAATATTTTAGTGTTGTATGCTATTTATGCTATAGGTAGTAGTAATACTTAATTGTTTTACTGTTAATTAATATATATCCTAAGATAAGTTTTTATTATGTAGTTTGTTTGTTCTGTTTATTTATTTGTTTATAAGTAATAAGCTGTTAATAGCTTTTATTTTATTTTAATTACGGCTAATAGTGTTGTCTAAAAGTTAGATGTAAAAAGCTTATCTTTGTTACTAATAATTAACTTTAGTATGCTGTAGTATCTAATAATTTAGTTGTTAATAATATATGCTAGCTATACTGCTGTAAAATCTTTCTTAAAGGTAATGTACTCTGCTTGTTTTATCAATTATTTAACTACTACAAGAATTACGTTATAAGATACTTTAGTAATAGGGTCTTTTAAGACTAGTAGTCTTATAATAAAGTTTATAGAGATATTTAACTACAGTGCGTTAAGTAGTTTTATTACTTATATTTTTCTGTAAGGTGCGTGGGTACTGTGCTTGTTTTTTTAATAGTCTACGCACTTAGTAATAAAAGAGGTAACTTTGTCTTTTATTCCTAGAAACTTGTAATTTCTTTTAATAAGTTGTATAGTTTAGGTAATACTAAAGTAACTGTATACAGGGTTATTATAATATTGTTTAATAATTGCTTTTAATAATTCTTTTAGTATATTTAGTGTAATTTGTAAGACTGTGTTTAGCGTTTTTGCTAGTTCTAATAATTTATTTTTATTAATCTTAAGTATTATAGTATTAATAATTTCCTTTATTCCTGCAATATTATGTTGTTAACTAAGAATATCTGCTCTACTATTATCTTTTCTTAGTGTATATATAATCTTAAACTTATATTATCTAAGTAATTCTAACTATTTTACTTATTATTAGTTAAGTACTTTAGTAGTTGTAAAGTTAACTAAGTTCTTGTAATCTATAAATATTATAAGTTTTAAGCAGCTTTCTACGTATGCTCTTTAATGCTATAAGTATATAATAATAGCTAGTAGCTCCTTGTTGTAAACGTTATATTATTCTTCTAGTCTAAAGAATTTTTATAAAGAGTACGCAATAAGGTGCTATTTGCTTTTATACAGTTAATTAGCACAGCCTCCTAGCGTAAGGTCTAATATATTAGTTTTAAAGCGCAATAGTTATCCTACTTAAAATATATAAAAGTATAGTAGTTTTATACTTACTTTCTTAAGCGTTTAAAAGGCGTTCTCTACTTTTTTACTTTACTTAAAGAGTATTTTCTTCCTTATAAGTCTTGTTAATAGGATAGCAATCTTAAAGTAGTTCTTAATAAACTGTTAGTTAAAGTTTATAAATTCTAAAAATAATTATATCTTTTTAACTATTATTAAGTATAGCTATTTCTTAACTACCTGTGTTTGTACTCCTTATGCTTCTACTATGTATCTAAAAAAAGTAACTTTATCTTTATAAAACCTGCATTTCTTTAGTTTAAGCTAGAGGTTAAACTAATTTAAGTACCTTAGTACTGTACAGACGTGTTCTACATAATCTCTTAGGTTCTTAGAGTAAACAAGAATGTTATTTAAGTATACTATAACAAAAATGTCTAAATATACTCTTAATATATTATTGATAAGTTCTTAAAATGTTGCTAAGGCGTTTGTAAGCCTAAACAGCATAATAGTATATTTATAATATTTATATTATGTTTAAAACGCTGTTTTTTATTGTTTACTTTTTTTTATCTTAGTAAAGTATTATCTATTTTAGAGGTTTAATACTGTAAAGACTTTAGCGTAAAATAATTTATTTTAAAGCTTTATAATAATTAGTAATAGGTATTAATTTTTTACTATAATGTTGTTAAGTTTTTAGTAGTTAACGCATATCTATAGTAGCCTATTCTTTTTTAGTACAAAGAGTATAAGAAATCCTGCTAGTAATATTAAAAGTTTAATGTATCCTTTCTTTAGATCTTAATCTAGCTTAGTCCTTAGTTTCTTAAGTTCTATTTTTAATAGTTAATAAATTAGCTTAAAGAGTAAAGTTTTCCCTTCTTCTAGGATAATCTTATAGTCCTAGAGTTAGTGTCTTAGTAAGGCTTTGCTATCTACTACTTTTATAAAAAAGTACTAAAATTCTTTATACTCTTTTAAAATACTTAGAGTTATGTATTGCTTTAAAACTTTAACTTTATAACTTAGAGGTGCCTTACTTGTATCTGTTAAGTTAAACTCTTATGTTGTAAAGCTGTTTTTAGTTAAAGTTTACTATCCTTTAGTAATATTATAAATTTTCTTTTTATTTACTATTATAGTTGTTAAATGCGTAGGCTAGCTTGTAGTTGCGTCTAACTTATAGCACTTAAATAAGAACTTCTTTAACTTTTAGTTAATTTATAAGTTGTATTTTTATAACTAAAAAATTTCTAATATAATATTATAAGTAGCTAATTTAAAAATATTTAAGTTTAATTTTTTTTATATTCTTAGATGCTAAGCGTTACCTTGTTAACCTTGTGCGTAATAGTTGTCTTGCCTAGTATAGGCTAACTATTTGCAATATATAGTAGGTAAAGTTTTTATTTTTTTAGTATTTGTAGACCTGCTACTTATACTACTTAAAAAGAAACAAAGTTAGCTTAGAAGCTAAAGTCTATTAATGCTATTATTTAATGTCTGTTAAGCTTTACTAGTAGCTTAAGAAGGCTTAGAAGATTAATTGTATTTATTGCCCTAGCAGTTTTAGGTGTTTAGGGCGTCTGTCTAAAAAAGACTATATACTAGATTTTTAAAACTTCTTAGTAACTATATGTAGTTTGCATTTAATATTAAAGTATATATACTATAAAAGCTAGTTGCACTTTTATGTATAAGTTCTATTTTTATAATTCTTTTACTGCGTTATATGCATTTATAAAGTCTCTTTTAGATTATTATATAATAATAAAAGTATAAGCTATATTATTTGTTCTATAAATATACTACGCATTTATTATTTAGGCAGTTGTACTATAAGTACTTATATTAAGGCATTTCTTTAAGTTTTCTTAAAAACTATTTTAACCTATACTTGTTTAAGTAGTGTATAGTACAGCTAGTATATATATATAGAGTCTATAAGTATTTTGCGTGTTCTAGGTTACGTAGATCTATCTAATAGTACATGCTATTATAGTTAACTTTTTATATTTTTTGCTTTTAGCGTGTTGCCTAAAGTTCTTTTTAAATTTTCTTTTTCTCTTAATCTAAGAGTTAATGCGTTAGTTTATTTTAAGATGCTTTAGCATCTTAAGTTTATTTCTATATAAAGTTATTATATAGGTCTTTATTAATAGTAGCTTTTAAAGTAATTTCTTTCTTCTACAGTTCTTTTAGTAAATTAGTATACTAGTAGTATTTTATTAATATTTTTCTGCAGAGTTTTATAAAGATTTTTTTAGGTTATTTAAGCTGCTTAAGCAGAATGTTAATTTTTTTAGCTAGGTTATTTAAGCATTGTGTTTTTAAGAGTAGTAATACTTATATGTTAATATCTTGCTTATTTAGTGTAGTGTAGTACTTCTGTATAGCTAGTAGTAAATTTCTCTAGTTATAGGCTATTAGTTCTTCCTATATAACTAGTGTAGAGAGCTAGTAGGTTTCTTAGAACCTAGCTATCTTTCTATACTTAGTTTAGTTAGCAGGGGTTGCTTTTATTTCTTTATTAAGTATTATTTTAGAGACGTTGTCGTCTAAGGCTTCCTTTAGAGTAATTATAAGAAGGTTATCTAGACTATTAATATTTGCTTAGTTCTGTTCTTAGACTGTAATAGTAGGTTACGTAATAATATTTTATTCTTTCTCTAGATTGTTGCTAAGTACTGTATAGTAAAGAACATTTAACTATTATATTACTTTACTTTAGCTCTAGTAGTTCTACTTTATATAACTTTCTTTACTATATATATAGCAAGTAATCTTTTTCTTGCTACTTTTATTGTTTTAAAACTTGTTTTTCTTAAGTCCCTTGTTAAGATTGTTAAGGTGCGTAGGCTTATAGCTATTAGTTATATAGTGTTCTAGGATTCTAGGGGTGTAGTTTTGTTATTAACCTTAGTTAAGGTATAGACGTTAGAATATTTAATAAAGTTAAGCGTTTATAGCTCTACGTATATAATTTCTTTGTATAAATAGTTGTTTTTTTAACTTTAGCTTATAGAGGTTGTTGTCTACTTAAATAGCTTTAGCTATAAGTTTATTAAGTATGTTAAGGGTAGCTTTACTTTGCATAAGTTCTACTTATACTGCTAGTTTAAGACTTTATTAGTATATTTGCATTAAAGCATTGTTGTTTTATTTAATAACTGTTTAGTACTACTAAAACTCTATTATTTCATTAGCTGTAGAGCGCGTTTATTACAACTTTTAGATTTTTTGTTCTGCTACTATAGATTTCTTAAAGGGTAAGAATACTTTTTTTATTTCTATTTTAAAGTTATCCTAATCTTTAATAAGTACTTTATTAACATTATTGTTAACAGTAATGTTTATATATTAATAAAGAATAAAGTTAGCCTATTTTTTAGCAGCTCTTTATAGAAACGTAGAGGCCTATACAACTGCGTTATTATTGTTAATCTTAGCCTTTTTAATATAGAAGTATCTATTAACTTAGAGTAGCTATTTTTTAAGCTTATTATAATTACTATAGTAAGTGTTAGGCTTGTTAGCTTGTGTAGTTGTTCTTGTAATTAGGATATTAGCAGGAGTGTTTATTGCAATATTACTTATTTTAAAAGTATTTAAAGTGTAAAGATTATTTGTAAATAATCTATGTTAGTTCTCTTAGAATAAGTAAGTACAATAGACGAGGGTTGTACTAGCATAATTACTAAATTAATGTAATAGTATAGGTAGTTGTATTAGCACGTTTAGTAGAACAATATAATAATATAGAGAAGTTAAGAATTAAGTAGTTTTTATATTACACTTAAAGTTAAATACACTAAGCTATAAGAGCTTAATGTCTATTACTATATACTAAGTAATAGTTGCTAATAGTTGTAAATGCTTCTAGCAATAGTCGCTAATAGTTGTAAACGCTCCTAGCAATAGTTGCTAATAGTTGTGAATGCTCTTAGCGATAGTTGCTGATAGTCGTGAACGCTCCTAGCGATAGTCCTTAGCGTAGTGATTGGTCACGTGACTTCCTGCTGCAGTAGCCGGGCAGGCAGCCGTCTGGTTCTTGGTTCGTTAGTCGTGGTAGTTCTCTGTGAGACTTGGGTTCGTAGCCAGGTCGTAACAACTAGCTTTTAGTGTTTGCTATTTTAATATTAGAACAATATATTATATTTAATTTTTCTGCTTCTCTAAAACACTATAAATACATATACATACACATACACACTCACACATATATATACTATACTGCTGCGTTGCCTTTTAAAAGCTTTACTAAAGGCGTATTACTTTATTTACTTGCAGTTAGTGCGCGCCTTTGCGCAAGGCGTTCTTAGAGTTAAATATTAGTTTAACTTCAAGATATTTAAGAAATGCGCTTACTATATATAGTAGAAAAAAGCATTCCTTTATAAGTTTAATGTATTTTACTTTTTTAAACTTAAAGTTAACTTAAATAAGTACTAAAGTATATTAAAAAAAAGTTTTTTAAACTCTTTACTACTATAGACCTCCTTACTACTATAAAGTATAAAAAAAATTTAGTAGAGATCTACCTCTCTACTAAAGAGTAAGTATAGGTAGTAGCCTTTATTTTAGCTAAGAAAGTCTAAGTAATAAAAAGCAAGAACAAGAAGCTATTTATAGCTTTAATTTTAGTTTTAATTTACTAAGTCTTTTTAAAAATCTAAAATACTATCTATTTAATAAATAGCTAGGTTACTTTTTAAAAGGCCTTTGCTTGCTAGAGTAGAACTAGTAGTAGTAGTTTAGTTGCTCTGCTAGAGGAGGAGGATGATAAGCAGCACCTTTAGAGGGAGGTAGAGAAGGAGAAGAAGAGTAGTAGGCTCTTCTTTAGCTCTTCCTTTTTTTATAAGGAGGAAGAGCGATCTTCTCTAAATCTTCAAGTAAGAGTAGAGAGTAAAAAAAAAAGGTAAGATTAAAAGTAGTTTAAAAGTAGTATAGTAGTTTTACTAAATACTTATTTAAAAAATATTCTTATATATTATTATCTTGCAGTCAAGTTATATTCTTTTTTTTTCTTTTAAGCTATAATTTACTTTGCTAAAAACTTTAAAAAACTTAAATATATAAATTTATTTTTTTAAAAAGCTTTAAGTTGAGAGAAAGCCTTTATAAAATTAAAAGTTAAGTACTAAGTTAGGTTTAATATATATTAAACTTAGCTAATATAGTATGTTAGCTTTAAGTAATATACTCTACTAGTAAGAATTTTATTAACTTCCTATTTTTTTACGCTTTAAATTAAAGTAAAAGCTAGCTTTAAAGCTTCATATTTAAAAAATAAGTTTTTAAATTTTTTATGTAATAGTTCTAATACAAAAATATTATAAATTTAAAATTTTTTTAGTAATTGAAAGTAATAAAAGTAACTAACCTTTTTAAAAATTTAAAAAGTTTTTTTTATTTAGCTAATAATCTATAGCTTAAGTTATTAGTTATAAAGTTCTTTATATTTAAAAAGACTTTATTTTTAACGTTTTAATTAATTTAGTAGTAGTAATAGTTTACTATAGTTTATATTAAATTTTAAGCTTTTTTTAAAAATGTTTGTGCTATTTCTTAAGTATTATATATTTAAGTAGTTAAGGCTAACACGTTTTTATAGTTTATTTTATAAGTTAAGATAAAGGTATTAGCTAGCTGCTTTTAGTCCTAGCTCTATCTAAAATCAAATTTATAAAAGATCTAATATAGAAATATACTTAAAGTAAAATAAAGTAGAAAAATTTATGCTTTATTAATTTGAAGTAGTAGTCTACTTTAGTTATCTTAGAAGTAAGATATAAATAGCTAAAGCCTTTAGTTAATATATTTATTTATACTTTTAATTTAACTATTAGTCTTTTTATAGTAATATATTAATGTTTTAACCTTAATACTTAGATTGAAATAGAACTTAGACTAGAAAGTAAAAATAAATTAAAGTCCTTAGTTAGAAATTATAGTGTTAAGTGTATAGCTAAATTAGTACACTTATTAAATAAATTATTAAGCTATACCTTTTGCGTTAATTATCTTATAATAAAAGATAAAAATAGTCTATATAAATAATGAATTAATTATAACTATAATTTAACTATAACTAGCCTTATTTAGTAAGAATTCCTTAAAGTTAATACATAAATATTATACTAAAAATTTAAAGAATAGTAAGAAGTAAATTAGCATAAAATTTTATGTTTATTTTAAATATGCTTTATAATAGGCTATACAGTTCTATATATACCTTTTATAAGTAGCCTTTATACCTTTCTAGTTGGCTTCGGCCTTTTAAGACAACCTTTTGATGTAACCACACATTTTGTAGACACATTTTTAGTAAAAAAGAATTTATTGCTAACAACAGGTATCTAGGCTTATGCCCTCTTGTTCAGCATTGCTAGCACGCAATTAGTGTATCGCATGTTTAGACAGAAACAAAAATGCGCAATATCCTTCTAACTAACTATCTTAATTAATAACTATTTACTAATAACCGCAATTTCTATTATCTTTATTACTATCCTAGCAGTGTTGCAGTTGCGGCGTTTCTAGCGCCTATACTTAGATGTAAACATACGACAACAGCGTTACTATCTAAGCACAGCTTTCTTATTCCTAAAGGTAACTTACAAAATCCTCTTACTTGTTAGTTTGTCTTAGCTACTTAATAGCTGTTTTAACACGCTCTTGCTCCTTATAAAGCTACTATAAAATCTCTCTACTAAAGTTGTATTTGCGCAGGAGGAGACTAGTAAAATAATATACTATTACTATACCTAGACTATTAACATGCGCAATATATTTAATAAACTTGCTGCTAAATACGCTTTTTACAACTTCTATTATAACCTTAACATCTATAATACTAAACGCATTAATAAGGTGTTAATAAATAATAAAATTTAACCTCTATATTTACCTAATAACTATAGAAGCTACTGCTAACAGCTCCTTTTTAACTAACTAAGGAGGCTGCTTAACAAAAGTAAACGCAGGCTTTATAATCTACTACTATAGCTTCTTATATAGTAACTTAGTAAAGTCTAACTTTACTTAATATAAGCTATTAGTCTTTGTATTAAATAGGGAGAAGAATAGTTTAAGCATTATATTGTTTGTATATAAGTTGTTTATATATAGTACTATGTAGTATAGGAAATTCTAAAGGTAAGAAGTAGTAGGCAGAAAGCTTTTATAAAGTATTGTAGGCTCCTGCTGCGGTAACAGCGCTTAGCGCGTAGACCTTATCTACTTACTGTTTAAATTTTGTTAACTACACACAATCTTTTTTTGACTTTTGCGACTAATTAGTGGAGAGCAGCTGCTTTTTACTTTTTTAGAAAACCTATTTTAACTACTACAACAACCACCACCTTTGATACCTTTAAAAAAAAATACCTTTCTAGTAAAATTTTAAGGCAATTTACTAATAAGCTTTAATAGCGCTAAAGTAAGCAGAGAGAACCTAGTTATATGCTTTTTAAATTATTTAAGTAAAAAGTATAAAGTTAAGTAGTACGTAAAAGCAGTTTAAGTACAAAAATAATCTATCTTTTATTTAGTGCTCATCTAGTAATAAGTCATACTTTTTTTTAAATGTAGTGCAATCTGTTTATAAAACAAATTTAATTAATTATAGTAAATTTAAAGTTATAGGCTTAAAAGTAGCTTTAACTACGCGTAACGACAAAATCTAAGCGTAGAGTTAAGTAATATAAGTAAAAGCAAAGTTAAGGTTAATTTAGTTGTCTAGTTAGTGCAGTCTTAGTAAGACCCACAAATAATTATTAGTTTTAATAGACTTTAAGTTTTTTAAATTCTGCTTACGCTGCAAAAAGATATTTACGTAGGTGTTATTCTTTCTAGAAGTATATTAAATATAAAAGAAAGATAAAGCAAGTTCTTTAGCTAAACGTACTTACCTAGCATTCAAAACTTTTATAGTTATAAAGTACTTAAGTAAACAATAGTCTAAATACATGTTAATTCTAAAGAAGGCTAATAATAATTTAGCTTACTACTTACTAAATACTATAATAATAGCAAAAGGTTTCTTATTATAAATTTTCTAATTGAGTTTAGACCTAAATGGAACTTTACTCAAAATGCTACTAAACTTTATTTCTTATTTAGTTCTTTCTAAGAAAGTATGTCTACAATAATACTATTTAATATTTTAGTCTTTACTTTAGTATAATATTTAGGGTAATAATAGTATAAAGTAAGAATTTCTAGAAGTACAGCTTTTAACTTTCTAAAAGCCTTTTTATAATTTAAATTTTATATCAATAGCTTTAAAGAGCTTTAGAGTGTAAAAATTAGTTTAGTAATTTATAAGTATTTTAGTATAAATCGCTAGTAGAATCTTATAAATTTAAGAAATAATCTTATACTTATAATAGTAGTAGGTTATACTTAGTTATTAAAAGGTTCTACTTTGTTAGAATCTACCTCTAGCTCTAAGTTTATTAAAATATAGCCTAGGTACTTCATCCTTATAACATAGAATTTGCTTTTTTTAATATTATCTTTAAGACCTACTTGCTATAGTCTTTATAATACCTTTTATACGTAGAGAACATATTCTACCTTTAATTTAAAGTAGATAAAGATGTTGTCTAAGTAGACTATATAGAAGTTATTAAGATACTTAATTAACACATTATTTATATAACGTCAATAGATAGCAGAGCTGTTATATAATCTAAATAGTAACACCTTAAAGTAGTACGTTCTATATCAAGTTTAAAAAGTAGTATACTTCTTAAAGCCTAAGTCTATTTTAATCTTGTTAAAAGCTGCGCGTATGTCTAACTTACTAAAAAACTAGGCTTTATACATATAAGTTAATAGCTTATTAATATATAAGATTAAATATAAGTTTTTTAAGTGATTATATTAAGTTTATAATAATTAACATAAATCTAAATATCTCTGTTAAGCTTCTAATTATAGAGAATAGGAGAGGCAAAAAAGCAATTAATAAGATGAATATGTTCTCTCTTAAGGTTATCTATTCTAAACGTTTTAGTAGCTTTAAGCTTTTTAGTGCTCTACTTATACAAAAAGCTAAACTAATTTAGTAGTAGTTTAGTAAGAATAGTTTTATAGTTGTATAAGTAGTGTTTAAGTAGTTAGTCTACTACAGTTTTGCTAAACACGTCTCAATATAAGTATTAGATAAATAGAAGTTAGTTTTAAATTAATTTAATGTTGTTAGGATTATTAAGCTTTACATAGCGTTTTAACAAACAAATAGTTTTATTAATACTGATTAAAAAGAACTTTCTTTCTTTCTATTTTATTAAATAATATAAAGTAATTGCTAGAATAATAGCAATACGTAGAGTAGGGTTGAACTAAACAGAATTTAGTTTAGAATTAGTAACTTTAGAAGTAAAATAAGCTTTTAAAAGCTAAAGAAAGCTATAAATTTTTTTTATTAAAACTACTATTAGGCTTTACCTTCTTTAGTATTTATTCTTCTTTTAAAGCGCGTTTCTCTACTAAATATCTTTCTCTATAACTTTATTGTTAGAAGGTTTTTTTAACTGCATAAGAATAAGGAGAGTATAATTATATATAGTAAGATATCTTACAAGCTACATAATTAAGTTATAAACTATACTTAGTAATAAGTTAAACTGCTAGAGCTATTTAATTGTAGTAATATAATCTTGTATACTTAAGTTAATAATAATAATAAAAAAGTTAAGAATCTTTCTACTATTAATTTAGATATTAAAATAAATATATTTATCTACTTTAGTATAGATTTAGTTTTAGATTTTTTTTATAAAGACTTTAAAAAAGAGGCTTTTAATAAAAACTTAAAGAAATTAAAAAAGAGTGTAAGTAAGAGAAAAGTTTAGAATTATAAAACTTTAAGCTTTAATATTAATTAATAATTATAGCTAGGCACTGTAACTCTTTAAACAAAGAATAGTAGAGACTTAAAAATACTTTTCTTTAAACAAGTTTAATAAGTTAATATTAGTAGAATTATACTTTTGTAGGCCTAAGCTAGACTGTTGTCTTAGGCGTTTTTATTTCTCCCCTGTTTCTAGTCTAAGTAGAGTTCTACAGCTTCTAATTATTTTTTTTATTTAATTTTAATTTCTTTTTATTAAAAAGTAGTATAATTACTTATAAAGTAACTAAGCTTTCTGCACTTAAAACAAGTATCTAATAAAAGCTTATAATTAAAAGTAGAGGTTTTAGACAGAAATGTAGGCGTGCTTAAAGTGACGTAAGTAGGGGTTAAAGTTAAATTTATTAAAAAGCTAGTGTAAAAGAGCTGCAGGCTCTAATATTATTAAAAGCAGAGCTTTCTTAGTAGTACTAAGGTAGATACTATTTTGCTATTTATATTAGGTTTAATAAGAGAATTGCGTTTTTTTATATTTAGTATAGTAAGGTGTTACACTATTTTATTAAATAAAGTATTTTATAAGTATTTAAACTCTAAATTTCAAGCGCGTAAAGTAAACGTATTTTTTTTAAAAGTAAAAAGACTACTTTAACTTAAAAATAGACTATTTAATAGCTATACTAATAAACTTTACTTTAAAAGCTAGAAATATTTCTTTTTTATTTAAAACTAGGCAGTAAAAAGCTGTATAGCTTTCTGCCTATTTATTGCTAGATATAAAATATAGTGTAAGTTGAGTAATTTTTTTTTCTATATTTTAAAACTATTTTAAACCCAAATTAGCTAAGTACTGTAGTTTAAAGTATTATTTTATAATACTATTAATATGTTCTTATATAAAAGCTGTGCAAGCGCGCTTAATTTAGTAGTAATATAAGGTAATTTTTAACTAGTCTTGTATTAAAGCTTACTAATAAAAAAATATAAATTAAGTTTTATTATTAAAATTTCTAATAGTAAGCGTGCGCTTTATAAGCTTAATACGTAGCGTTTTAAAAGTAGTAGTAATATACTATGTTAATCAGCTTAATAGTATATTTTCTTTTGTTAGTAGTGTTTTAGTAAATAGTATAGCTATAATTTTAGACAGCATAACCTTTTATAATAATTACATAACTTACACATTTAAGCAGTTAATTTTATTTTTATAATGTGTAACTAAATTTTTCTCTAAATCTACTTTTTCTTTTTTTTTAACTCTATCTTTCTTAATAACTAGTTTCTTACTAGTTGCTTTATCTTATAAAAATTATTATTAACTTTAGTAGTAAATTAATTTTTAAATAGGCTTTAAAGAGAGTTTAGAGTAGTTTTAGTTAGCTATTAGCAATTAATTTTAATACTAATAAGTTATTAGTAGTTTCTATATTTCTACTTTAGCGCACTCTATGTAACTTTTTTAAAGTAATTTACTTTATTATTAAAGTTAAAAGTTCTAAACCTAAAGGCTTTAGTTAGTAAAAGATTTAAAAAACTTTACTTAAAGTGTTATTAAACTTAATAGTGTAAAGCTTTTAGTTTATATTTAAAGAGGTTTACGCTTAGGCGTAGTCTAAATAAACAGCTATAACATTATTTTAAATGCTGTTACTAGCTAAGACAAGATTTTAAATATAATATAACAGCGCAGGCAGGACTTATAAATTAGTATTAGCAGAAGAAATTATAGCAAGGCATATAAAAGTGCGTCATAATCTATAAATAAGCCTTAAGTTAAATAAGACACCTATAGGCCTTATATAGAAGGATATAAAAAATCTACAGAGTAACTATAGGTCCTAAGCTGTCTTTATACCTGCGATCTAAGCCAGAACTAGAGTAGGTCTAATACAGATAAGATCCTGAGATAACGGTAAGGATAATAGAGTTGTAACGTGTTCGTTACACTTCTTATTCTAGGCTTTTTTCTAAAAGAAAGCATCCTTTACTACTATCTACATAGCACTTAATCTAGTCTAAGTTAAACTGCTTATGCGGACACTTAAATTTATTAAGTATCTTAAAACTTAACTACCTAGCTAGACTTCTAAGTTTATGAATATTTTAAACAAGTCTCTTATCTGTAATATTCCTTTATATAAAAAGACTATTAAGCTCTAATATAGCTAGTTGTAAAAAGAATACATAATCTGTAAAATATCTGCTAATACCAGTGTAGTACTTAAGATTTATTGCTTTAGTATCTCTTTTTATTTATTTATTATGTAAAAGCTAAGTATAGAGACTAGAACTTAGCTGAAATAGCTATTGCAAGACGTTAAATTAGTAATAATAAAAAAGAAAGAAAAAGAAGAATATGCTTTCTATTATTGCGTTTATAAGTCAGTAAGCAAGATAATAATATTGTTGCTGCTTTACTTTATTTAAAAGCGCCTAGTAGTAAAGTAACAAGAATAGACAGAATAGGGCGCATTAAGTTTGTAGGTAGTTTGCATCTTTGTTTTGCTTTTCTTTGTTTCTGTCTAAACATGCGACATACTAATTGCGTGCTAGCAATGCTAAATAAGAGGGCATGAGCCTAAATACCTGTTGTTAGTAATTAGGCTGGTAAATGGGTATAGGTTGGGTTGGGGTCGCACAGACTAGTAGTTGTAGTTATAGTTAGGTCGCACTGACTAGTAGTTGTAGTTATAGTTAGGTCGCACTAACTAGTAGTTGTAGTTGTAGTTACGCGCACAGACTGTGGGTATAAGTTAAGTTGTAGTTAAAGTTGTAGTTAAGTTGTAGTTACGTGCTATTTATAGTAATAAATAGCTGTGTTAAATAGGTAAGATTAGTAGAGGCAAGCTAAGTAAGTACTAATTTAGTTACATAGTCTGTGTGATGTAACCTAACTACAACTATAATCTAACTTATACCTAGGCTAGTAAATAAGTTGTAGGTATAAGTTAGATTGTAGTTGTAGTTAGGTTACACAGACTAGAGTTAGGTTACAGTATTTAATATTTATTACTAGTTAGAGTTAGGAGATAGTTAAGACTTTACTACTATAGTTAATTATTACAGCTTATAATTACAGTAACGCTTAAGCTTTAAGGCGCTGCTGCTTTTATGCTAGAGGTAGAAAGTCTTCTTCTATAAGCTTATTTTCTAATGTTTCTTCCTCTAGACTATATATACTATCTCTAGGCGCTAGGAGCTTAAATATATTATTGATTTTATTATATAGTGCTTTAAAGCTAATATTTTTATTTTGTATCAAAATTTCTTGCGCCTTTAATTTTAGGAGATAGTATCCTTAAAAACTATAATTTACTATATAGTTAAAGCTAAAAAGTAATACTTTTAATTACTAATAATATCTTTTGCAGTGTTAAAAACGTACTTAATACTAATACTAGTAATTAGGATTGCTAATATATTTTTTGCAACTTAAGATAGCTAAAAAGAAGTATTTTTGTTTTATTACTACTACTTTAAAATATTAAATAATGTCCCTAGTTTAATGCAAAAAGTACTAAGGTAGAATTCTTTTTCTTATTAAGTAAAGCTTTTTATTTTTTATTTTTTTGCGTAAAAATTGTTTAACCTAAAGTAGAAAAGCTGTTAAAAAGTAATTAAGAAGTAGGCCTTTAAAACTATTTACAACTAAGTATCTTTTTTAAAAAAAAAAGTAGAAACTAGTGTTTAATTTGCTTTTCTACTATTATTATATTAATTAAAATAGTTAAAAAACAGTTAATAATATATGTACTTGTCTTAAAGTTCTTATATAGAATTTTAGTAAGCTAATTAGTACTCTTCTATAATAACAAACTATAATAACTATACTTTATATATAGTAACCTTTTAAGTTGGATTTAGAATAGCTGCGTATTTAAATAGAAACTTTTGCTTAGCTAAATTTTTATATAGTACTTGCTTAGTTTTTTTTTCTTTGTCTATAGTAGCTTATACTATTACAGGCTACTTTATAGTTCAACTTTTTACATCCTTATTAAAATTCTTAAATATTAAGTTTATAAAATGAAAAAGATAGTTGTATATAAGCTAAATATATTAAACTTAAAGCTTTTAGTTTTTACTTAAAAAGCTTATAGTATTCTTAAACTGCTTAAGTATTTCTGTAATTACGTTAATTTGGTGCTACTTAATAAAAGAAAGTTAAAGATGCTTAAAGTTGTAAAAGTTAATTTTTTTTATATTGTTGTTAAAGTTAATAATAATATAAGTACTTCTTTTTATTACTATTTCTTATACTAGCTATTTATTAATGTATTTTAAAAGCTAAAGTGCGCGCTTGTATATAATATATATTAAGTTTTATTAAGTTTCTGTTGATCAGGTGATCCTGGTAAGCTGCTACACGTGACGGCCACGCTAGCACCTATATAAGCGGGCCAGATCGTCTCATGTCTCTTAAGTAGTTATTGGACACTTTGTTGTGACCCTTAGTGATTAATACACTTATTTTACTCTATTTAATTAATATTAGTTGCCTCTTCTTAGCTCCTACAGTTATAAGCCTAGCTACTTAATTGTAGTCTTAATTCCTAGCTAGAAGGCTAACTGCTTAATTATTACTTTACTCTCCTCTTTATTCTCCTACAGCATAGCTAGCAGATCGCTGCGGCTGCTGTACTACTTACCTACTTAATTATATAATTAACCTCCTACTAATCTATTCTACAACTTATAGGCTATTGTTATTGTTAACACAGCTACTAACTAACTAATCCCGCCTTTACTTTAACAATAATCTACGTCTTAATCTTATAAAGCATTTTATTAAAATAGACCTCTCTAATACACTGCTTGTTGCCCTAGGGGTAATTCTTAAGGCTTAATTAGACTAGCTAACTTAGTTTGCTCTATTAAGACTACACTGCTTAGAGAAAGGCATCTAGGATTAGGTTAACCCTAATCTCCTAGACGTGCGCTTAATAGATTACTAGGAGCCTTAGTATCCTAAGTTACCTAAAGATATTAAAGAGCCTATTGCTCTACTACCTAGCGCAAGCGCTTAAGAACAAGAGGACTATAATATTACTTAACACAAATATAAGGCTTATACAATTAATGCTAAGAATAAGAACAATAATTATAATAAGCTAGTTAATAAGTATAAAGTACACACTACTTAATAAATAAAGAAGGTTACTAAAATTACTAATGTTAAGAACTAGATTAGCAAGACTGTACATCTAGACTTACTTTTTAACACCTTAATAAGTATAATTACTTAAAACCTTACTAGTCTTTAAGCCTTAGTAAAAATTCTAAAGGAGGATTTTCTTTCTACAGATTAGAATACTTAGTATTTAATTAGGGCGCAATACAAATCTTACCTAGATAAGGCACACTAAAAACAAATAGGCCCTAAGCGTTAGTTTACTAAGTAGCAGCTTCTATATAGACAAGCAACAATCTACTTGCTCTCTAAGGTTATTAGGCTATTAGTAGTTACTAATTTTTTAGACGCCTTAGGCACTAAGATTGCACTAAACTAGTTACGTAAGAAGCGCAATAAGCTGTTATAAGTAATAGCGCTTAGTAGAGCTTAATTAACTTTTAATAATTTAAAAAAGATTTTTAGTGTTTTATTACAGGATTAATTAATTACTTCTTTAGAAAGAAAAAAACACGTAGTGTTTTAAACTAAATTTAAACTAAGAATAGCTTAATTATTCAAAGTCTTACAGCTAAGTAAAAGTAGTAAGTAATTATACTTTTACTTTTATAAGCCTAGCAAGCACTTCTAAACACTACACAACTACTTCTAACTTTAAACTATAGTTATAAAATTAATATCTACTAATAAGATACTAATTAAACTAATAAACAACAATTAAAAGAAAATTATTAAGTAATAAAATAGCAATAGATAGGCAGCGCTTTAGACCTAGATTAAAAAAGAGGGCTAGAAGGCTAGCACTAGCAGATTAGATGCTAATAAACTAAGTAAAGTATACTCTAGCTTATTAGTTTTAGCGCTAATTAACTTAAAGAACTTAATTAAGGAAATTAGTTTAAATATATTTAGCGCAGCCTTTACTCCTTATGTGTTGTCCCTTTATACAATTATAAATAGTAGAGCAGCAGTCTACTTAGTTAATAGCATAAATTAACTAGTACTAGGCACCTTTTACAAATGCAATAAAAACAAGATAGTTAAGGCAGGCACTTAGTCTATTTTAGTTACTAAAACAGAAAATAAGCTGCTTAAAAACGTTCTACATAGTAAAGCTAGCCTGAAAATAGCTAATCTTCTACTTACTAATATTAAGTTTGTACTAGGCTTCTACGTTAATATTGTCTTTAAAGCACAGCTTAAGCAAGTAGGCATTTAGTACTTAAAATATAATTATACTATAAGATTTAGAATAATTAAGAAAAACGTTATTTTAATTAACTTAAAGTGTTACTTTAATTTTTTATTTATTAAATATAAGCAACTCTTTTGTTATATTACTTAACTACTGCTAGTAAACGCTGTAGCATAATTAAGAAAACCTTAAGTGCACACTAGTAATAAGAATCTATAGTATTAATAATTAGGACACCTAGAATAATAAGCTATTAAAGCTCTAGTCTGCTTAGCGCAGAACGTTAAGATTACTAGCAAGAAGCTGTTAAAATATAATTACTATACAATAGCTTATGCCTTACAAGTAATTTTATATTAGCTAAAAAAAAATTACTTTAACCTTTTTACAAAATCTTATAAAATTTGTTTAACTTCCTAACTAGTTAACTGCTTAAAAAATAGGCACTAATTATTAAAAAAGACTACTTAGGTAAACTATATAATTATAATATTTAGTTAAAAATACTAAATAATATTATGCTTATAATAAAAGGCTTTACTGTAAGGATTAAAAGAAAATTTTAGTAGAAAATTGTAAAAATTTATTAAAATAACAACACTACTACACTGCTTTAAAGAAAGTAATTAAGATATAAGGAATAAGTAATAAAGAAAAAAATTATAATAAAAACGCTACTGCTATATACTTATAAGCCTAATAGCTTAGCAGAGAGAGCGGGCTAAAAACTAATTATAAAAGCTATTAAGATGCGCACAAGTGCATATCTACTAGCTAAGCTCTAGCTAGTAATTATAGATGCAGTAGCTTACTTGCATAGAATAAGCTCTACTAAAATCTATAGCTACTTACCCTCTAACTAGGTGCTTAAAGAATAATTAACTACTTATAATTAGATATTAGACTGCTAATCTACGCCTAGACTAGAGTAGAATTTATGCCTATAGCTGCTAAGCCTACCTATGAAACAGGGAGAAGGCAGCTAGGCATAATTATTAAGAATTTAAGATTAATTCTTGTAGTTATATTAGTTATTTAGTTAGTTATTAAGCCTCTAATATATACTATATATAAGTACTTACCCTTAATTAGGTAATTACTACCTATAATATAAGTTTTAATAAATAGTTGTTCTACAAAAAAAATTATACGAAAAAGCTACTAAAAAATTAAGTAATTAAAATTATAGAAATTCTTTATAATAGTAAGCTAGTTAATCTAAGAGATAACTTGTAAGCCTTCTTAGCCTTTTAAAGTAGAGTAAATTAGGAAATGTAGCTAACTACTAAAATTTTTAAAAGTAATCTATTTACTATCTTAAGCAGTAAGGAAGGCCTACCTACTAAGTATAAAAGTAGATTAAAAAATACTAAGTAAATAGAGTATAAGGCCTGTGCACTATTAAAAATACGCTTAAATTAATAGTAAAATACTAGTCTTACTACTTTAAAACTTACTCCTAAACTAGAGACTTTAGAGAGCGACAACGCAATTAATTACAAAGTATTTAATAGTTAAATAGTAGTACGCTTGCCTAAAAAAGCTAACTTATTAATATTTAAAGGTAAGGAGCCTTTTTTATATAAGCCTAACAGCTTATTACTAGTCTAACAGTTTATGCCTAAAAACTCTAACACGCTAGCTAATTAAGATAAGACTTTTACTTAAAAAAAGTAAGTTATAGACTATAAATTATCTTGTAGTTCAAGATCCTAAGTCTTAGATAGCAGATAAAGTAAGTAATTATAAGCTTAACTTCTAATTACTAAACGTAGTGCTAGAATTACTAGTAAAAGCCTAAATTAGCTTATAAATTATTATCTTCTACTGCGTAAGCTAGGCGGCAGGCGTAAGTATAAAGACGCAACTTAAGATCTTAATAATTAACTAAAAGGTAGAAGTACAAGTAGTATTAACATATTAATTATAAATTATAAGAATTTATTATAAATTAATTTTTGTAATACTTACGTGCTAGGTTTGCAAGTAACCTAAGAAGTCTAAGCAAGCTACAAAACTTTTAATTATATAGTTATAGTAGCTTTGCTTACTAAATATAAACTAAATATAAAAAATACTTAACTATATTATAATAATTTACTTAAACTGCTAGAATTATAAAAGTAGTTACTCTAGCATTCTATAAGAGTCTTGTTTAAGAATGCCTACAGAAAAGAGATTAATTAGTTAAGTAAGAATAAGACTTAGACTAAGATATTAAAAAAAGAAGCAGATAACTAACTAATACTTATAAAGTAAGTTTAAACTTATAAGTTTAATTAAAACAGCTTTTTTTTTAAATATAAGGCGTAGATTATTGTAAAGGGTAATTTCTAAAAAAAAAAGACTTAATTAATTTAACATATGCTGCTACGTTAGCAGCTAAGTCCTTTAAAGTAGTAATAGCTATTACAGCTAAGAATAATTTAGAGATTAAGCAATATAATATTATAGAAGTATTTCTTAATACGTTCATTACAGTATATAACTTAGTAATTTATAAGATACTAGATAGCTTTAAGAAGCCTAAAAAATATATATAGCTTAACTGCGCACTTTATAAATTATAAGACTTGCTACTATTATAGTATAAGGAGTTCTTAGGATTACTAAAGGAGATTAGACTAATTGCCTTACTAGAGGAGCCCTGCCTGTTCTTTAATTAAGAAAGAAAGATCCTAGTTTTATTTTATATAGATGATATCCTACTACTTTTTGTAAAAGATTATAAGTAGAGGGCATTAAATCTTTAGTTAAAGATTATAGACAAGTACAAAATACAGGAATAAAAATTATTTAAATAGTTTCTTAGTATTAGAGTACTTAGAAATTGCAAAAAGTAAATAATTACGCTTGTATATAATATATATATTAATAAGATTACAAAAAAGTTTAAGCTAGAAGATAGTTGCTTTTTAAAAACTCTACTACTGTTAAAAGAGCTAATTAAGAATACTAGCAAAGCAACTAAGCAAGAAATTAAGGCCTACTAAAAAAAAGTTAAATTAGTACTATATATAGCTATTATACAGTAACTAGATGTTACTTACTTAATCTTAAAGCTTTTACACTTTTTTACAAACTTTAGTAATTAGTATATAAAAGCTGTTAAACAGGTAATTATGTACTTCTATTAGTCAAGATAGGATGCGATCTAATATAGAAACTACAATAGCCTAGACTTAATAATTATAGGCAATGCTTTCTTTGTAGATAGTTAGAAAACTTATTAATTGTTTTATAAATATATAGTAATCCTGTATAGTAGTCTAATATTTTAGAAGGCGGCTTAATAGGCTATAGTAACTATATTAACTACTAAGGCTAAGCTACTTGCCTTTAAACATACTACTAAAGAAGCTATAGCTTTTAAACGCTTCTTTTATAAGCTATCTCTTAATCTAGGAGATATTTAGATAGTCTAGTATAATAATTAACAAATAATTAGACTTGTTATTAAAAAGAATAAGTAGATTAGCACTTATTTAAGATATATTAATATATAAAATATATAGCTATAGTAGAAATTTGCTAAAAAATTATTTTAAGTTAAATACTTAGAAACAGCAATTATGCTAGCTAATAAACTAACTAAGACGTTTACCTAATAACAGTTTAAGAAGTTTAAGTATTTACTTAATTTTTAGCAAGTTAAGTACTTAATTAAAAGAAATAATAATTAATAAGTAAAGAATTTGTATTAAGCAGTAACAACTATATACTAAGCTAAGTCTCTTCTTAGTTGCTTAAGATAAGCGGGAGATTAGAAGCTAAACTAACTAAAAACTAGGACTAAGACTAAAAACAAGCTTACTAGTAAGCATTAAAACTATTATACTTGCTAGACTCTATTAGCAAGTCTTACTTAGCCTTTTAAGTTTTAGCAAGCTTAAGCGCATTATTTACTATTTTAGCTTAGATAGCTAAAGTGCGTAGGCAAGCAGTATAAAGACGCAAATCTAATTTATTACTTCTATATATTAAGTTGCAAGATAATTGCCTACTTACACTAGTATACTTTTGTAGTTAAAATTTATAGCAATTAAGATAGTGTATACAAAGGTAATTATAAGAACTAAAAGACGTTAGTATTTTGCAAGTATAGTGTTTTTAAACTAATAATTAATAAAAAGAATTTTATTGTTATTGCTGTAACTAAATTTATTGTTGCTGTAGCTATTATAAATTATAAGCTAGCTGTTAAGTAGACTAAACTGCAGGTTAACTAGAAGCATAAGCAGCAGGCTTTTAACTAAAAGAAAAACTTTAATTTAGACTTATAGCCTGCTAAGCAGGATGTGTCTAGCGCAAATAATTCTTAATATTATATTTTTTATTAAAAATACTTACTAGAGTAGGCTGCAGGAGCTAAGCGCCAAAACTTCTTAATAGAATTTTTTAATTACAGTAATTAGAGACTAGAGACTTCTGCGTAGAAGGCTTTTTAGTTAATATAGCGCTGCTATTAATCTCTTTATAGCAAGTATTAATGTTGCTAAGCAGCTACTACTTATTAATATAGTACTTATCATTGTTCTATTCCTTAAAACTAGTTAGTAAGCTAAGCAAGAAGCTTAAATAATTAGTAACTTACGTTTTTATCTCTATATAAGGCTATAAAGCAATTAGTAAGATTATTATTAACTATAAAGCATGTATAAGATAAGTAACTACTATAGTAAGTACTACTCTAAATGCTAGTTAAACTTAGTTAAAGCAGCGCTTAGCAAATAAACTGTTAAGTATTTTTTTTATATAGCGCTTATATAAAGAAATACAAAAATATAATAAATTAGCAGCAATTTTTAAAAAGCTTATAAGCGCTTTCTTTTAAGTAGTTAAAAGCGCGTTGCACCTTATTAACTGTTTTATAAGCGTTTCTAGCCTATTACTATTATTATATTGCTATTTACGTAATACTACTTAAGTAGTAAGCTACTATAACTTTTGCTTTAGCTTTTAAGCTGTCTTGTTTTTACGCTAACTTAATTGCTTAGTTAGGCTTTTATTTTAATTAAAGTTTAAATAAAGGCTTAACAGCAGACTTAACTTAATAAATAAAAAAATCAATTTCTAAGTAGAGCTACTAGAAGTCTTGCAGTGCGTATATAGATTAAAAGGTAGAAGTAATAAACTTTTATTATTTTAAAAATTAGCTGATTACTAAATTTTATTGTTAAACAGGCTTTAACGCGCGTAATACTTATACTTAGCACTATTCTTACGCTTATAATAATAACTTTATAAGCAACGCTTACGCTTATTGCTATTAAAGGCAAACTATACTAGAAAGATTAGCAGCTAATTAGTAAGAGAACAGTAAGGCAACAAGGCTTACTATATTAATAGTAATAGAGGTGCGTTAAAGAGTAGAAAGACTTAGTAATTAATATTATAGTAAGGCTAAAAGTTTTAAAGAGGTAGTAGACGCAATTAGTATTTGTTTTAACTACGCATAGACTAATAAAGCAATATTTAAGGTCTATCTAATATTTTAATATTATAACAAAACTAAGCTGCTTGCTTAATTAAAAACAACATTACAATATTACAACAAAGATAAAAAATTAGGCAGTAGGACTAAGATTGTAGACTTCTTAATTAACAATATTAATTTAGTAAGGATTAACTTCTTATGGACACTTTGTTGTGACCCTTAGTGATCAATACACTCATTTCACTCCATTTGATCAATATTAGTTGCCTCTTCTCAGCTCCCACAAGTTTTTATATTGCAAATAACAGAAAGTTGTTCTCTTAATAGTAAATGTTGTTAAGTAGCAAGGAATTACTTATACTATTATAATAATACGTTAATAGTAATGCAAATAGCTTAAATCTAAATAGTAGTTAAAATATGATAATTAAATATAATAAAAGTATAAACATCTTGTAAAGTATATTTAAAAAAATATTTTTTATTTAATTACTTTAACATGTTGCCTGCGTAAGACCTCTTTAGGTCTAACCTTATTAGATTATCTCTTAAACTACTAGGTTAATAATATAAGCTAGGCATAAAATAGTGTTTTCTAAGGCGCTTTAGCTAATATTCTTATTTGCTAGTGTTAATTAAATTATTTAACTAAGTACTATATTGTTGCTAGCATTGTCGCAAGTAATAGCTAGAAGGCAAAACTTAGTATTAGTGTCTAAAAGTATACGTAGTACTTTTACAGATATTAAAATTCTAGTATATTATCTACTTATTAGTATAAAATTTAGTAGTTTCTTTTAAAATTGCTAGTTTAGTGTAATATAGTAGCTTTTAACTATAAGAAAGCTAAGATAATTAGCTATAAACTATATATCTAGTATAATTAAAATTTTAGTTGCAGAGCTTAAGTTATTAAGAAGAGAGGCTTTTACTTCTTTAAACTAGTTCTTAATTATTAACTTAAATTTATAATAAGTAATTATTATAGTCTAAGGCCTTAGGAATTAGAGAAAGCGCGTAAATAATAGCTACTTAATAGTTTAGAATAGCTAATTACTATTAATAACTACTTAAATAAGCTCTTTTTTAAAAGCATTTTAGGTAAATTTAAGTATTAAAGTAAGTATACTACTTTTTTACAGTTAAGTATGTATAAAGTTTATTATACACAGACTATTGTAAATAAGAGTTAAAGTACTTGAATAATTAAGTATATATTAATATAGTTTATAAGGTGTTTAGTTCTTATTTTTATTAGCTTTAGGTGTTGCAGTATTTTGCTATAGTTAAGATAAAATATATAAAGGCGGCTAGTTGTAATATAGGCAGCTTCTCTAAACTTTAACTAAATGCTACTAGTGTAGTTAGCATAGTTCTAGTAAAGAGATTTACTATTTAGATTTTAAGCCTAGCTAGTTGTACTCTAACTTATTTTAATAAGTTATAATTTTATTTTCTCTTTTTTATATAGCTTTTTAAGGTAGGTATATTAAAAAAATTAACTTTTTTTACATTTTCTCCTAAATAACTTAGTGTTTGCTTATTTAGAATTAGTAAAGGTTTAATAAAAGCTTATAAATGTGTTTAGCTATAATATATAGGTAAATTGCGTTTAGTTAGAAAATATAATAAAAAGCTATAATAAATTATTGCTATTGCTAACGTACAGCACATAAATGTCTACTCTACAACTTTAATAGTATATAAGCTATATATAGTAGGCCTTTAGGAGACGCGTGTACAGTAGAACTAAAATTAACTTATCTCTTTAATTACGTACTATGTTAGGCGCTTTTTAATTAAACTTTATTAATTTATAAAATGTTAAAATAAAAGCAGTATAGTTATAAAGTAATATAATAATTTTTACGTTATATAAATTATGTTTATTAGCTATAATAAGCGCTATTCAATGCTAATAACTTAGCACAAAAATACTACTATAATTAATTTAAAAAGCATTTTAAGTCTATAAAATTGCTAGAATTTATATCTTTATTCTAATTTTTGTTTTTAACTTTAGCCTATAATTCCTGCTACTGCTTTTTAGTTTTATACTTATCTTTACATTAATTATAGTACACATTAATTTTAAAATTATTGTTAACTTTTTTCTTATATTTATTACTATTGTGTTTTTTAATATATAGCTTGTTTTATCGTTAGCTTGCCCACCTGTAATTGTGCTTATAAGGGGCTCCTCACCTGCGAGGATACTAGCAGGTATTATTGCTTAAAATATATATATGTTATTATTTAGAGCTATCTCTTACTATCTTCTATAGTATAAAGCAAGTACTATTGCCTAAAGCCACCTCTTACAAAATAATACTTCCTCCTACAGGCTAATAGTCTAGAGATAGCTTCCTTAACGCGATTTAACACTTAAAGCAATTAGAGAAGCTAAAGCCCTACTGCATCCTAACTCTCTAATCCCCTTTAAACTCTATTAAGGCCTGCTACACTTAAAAAGCTTAGAAAGCGTACTTAAGGCGCACTTACAACGCTTAAGGAGCATATTAATGCTATAAAGAAGCAACGCAATCAACTTTAATCTTTATAATAATTACAAGAGTTAGAAAAAAAAGTAGCATAACTAAAAAAGGTTAAATAAGAAGAAATTCTAAATATACTAACACTACTAACTATATTATCTTATGCGCAAAATATACCTAAAGCAACACTTACTACGCATGTACAACGTGTGCTAAAACCTAAAGACTTAGCTAAATACTAAGGCAAAACTTCTAAAAAACATTATTAGTTTACTTATTCTTATAAAGTAGTATTTTAGCTACTACTAAAAGAATTTAAAAAAAATAATAATATAGTAATTTAGGTAATATAGTATTTTAAGGTAGATGTTTAAAAGCTTTAGTATACTTACTTTAAGTATTCTTTTAAAGCAAAAAAAGAAGTACTAACTTAAAATTACTTTAAGTAATATATACTTAACTTACTTTTAAACTTTATTAACTATAGCTTTAAAGTAGTAACTACGCATACGCATACTATATAGCAAAAAATTAAACTATTTAATTATTTACAACTTATTTTAATATTTTTAAGAATTAACTCCTAACATATACTAAGGTATAAAAGGTCTAGTACCTTTTTACAAAACTAAAGCCTAAACTACAGCACGTAATTACTAACTACTATTAAATTTTTGTAACTAGAGAAGACTTTATTGCGCTTAAATTTATACTTAAGCAGAATTTACGCAAAGCACTTATTACGCATAATCTACTCTACTAGAGTACTTTTATAAAAAAAAAAAAACTTTTCTATAGCTACTATACTAAACGCACCTAAAAAGCGTAAAAATAGCAACAATGTTATATAATTTAAGTGCTAGAAGAAAAGATACTATGCTAATAAGTGCTAAAGTAGCAACCCTAATAAGGTCCTAGTTAATATAAACTAAATAAGAAAAAGTTAAGCCTTGCTGTAAACCTAGAGTTAGTAAGGCGTATACTAATAAATATTCTACTAAAGATATAGCGCGTGTGCTACGCACGTTTAGCAACTAAAGTAAAAAAAAACTTTAAGTTATTTTAGACCTATAAGCAGATATTAGCCTTATTAGTTTAAAAACAGCTATAGAGATAAATTTAAAACTTATTTAAGATATAGAACTTCTCTGCCTAAGTTAAATTAAACCTTAAAAGTAAAATATATACGCAGTATATAAGCTTTAGCTGCGCTTAATAAATAATAATAGTATAAAGTGTATTACAAAAGTTACTATATATAAAGTAAATAAAGAAAGAGCACTACTACTGCTTAGCAACTTCTTTTTAAGCTAGGAAGGCATCTATATTAACTATAGAAGGCAGATGTAGCGTTAGAAATATATAAAGGCAAGTATTAACTTAGTAGCTACTAAGGTACTTTTAAAGAACGCAAGACTTATAAATTTAAGAACTTACTTTCTAAGAGTACTTTAAAGTAACAGCGTAAGCATTAAGCTTAAGGCACATATGCTAAACATATCTATAGTACAAGTATAGCGTATACTTAATATATTATAAAATTATACTAATGTCTTTAATAATAAAGCTACTAAAACTTTTCTACAGCTAAAAAGCTTAAATTACATAATTTTTATTTAATAAAACAAAGAACATCTTTATAGGACTCTTTATACTCTTTCTTCTTGTAAGCTTTAAGTACTTTATAAATATATTAAAGAAGCACTGCGTAAGAAATAGATTTACTATAGCACTAGCTTTATAGGCGCACTAATACTATTTATACTAAAGAAAAATAGGACTCTTTACCTTTACGTAGATTATTAAGGCCTTAACGCTGTTATAATAAAAGATTGTTACCTACTTCTTTTAATTAGAGAGACATTAGACTGCCTATTAGGTGTACGCTATTACACAATATTAAATCTTAAAGACGCCTACTATTATTTAAGAATTAAGGTAGAAAATAAGTAAGAAACTACTTTTAAAATGCAATATAGACATTTTCAATATCTTGTTATACTTTTTAGGCTTATAAATACTTTAGCAAGTTTTTAAGCCTATATTAATAAAGCTTTAAAAAGGTACTTAGATTATATTTGCGTAGTTTATCTAAATAATATCTTTATCTACACTTATAATAACAACATTATGCTACACTAGCGTGCTATACACGCTGTACTTAACTTTTTATAAAAAGTAAAGTTATATATAAATCTTAAGAAGTATATATTTACTTTAAACAAAGTTTATTTTCTAGAATTTATTATTATAAAAAGCAGTATTCGCGCAGATCTAGCGCGTGTTACTACTATTAAGTAATAGCCTACACCTACTAGTATTAAGGAGCTGTAGTCTTTTTTAAAATTTATAATGTTTTATTATCGTTTTATTAAGAACTACGCTGCAGAAATAGCACCTCTTATAAATATCTTAAAAAAAAACAGGCGTTCTACTAGAATAAGAATATATATGCTACCTTTATAAGGCTAAAGTAACGCTTTATATATACGCCTATTCTACGTTACTTTAAAAATACATGTATAATTTATATTAAAATAAATACTTTAACTTTTATAATATTAAGCATATTATCTTAATTATTTAAAGATAAAAAGTAGTATCTTGTTGCGTTTTACTTATAAAAACTATAAAACGCTAAGCTAAACTATAAAGTATACAACTTTAAACTTTTAGCTATTATATAAAGCTTTAAGAAATAGCAGCACTACTTAGAAGGCGCTTAACACACTATTTAGGTATTAACTAATTATAACAACCTACGCTCTTTACGCGCTGTATAAAAGCTAAACTAGTATTAAGCACGCTAGGCTTTATATTTAAAGGCTTTTAATTTTAAAGTTAAATACTGCCTACAGCGTATAAACTCTGTAGACAAACTATTAAGAAGAGTAGATTATAAATAAAAGAACTTATTACTAACTTAATTATTGCCTACACTACAAAACAAACTTCTAGCAAGGGTAAAGCATAGTAAAATAAAAAGTTTTATAACTTAGTATAGCTAGAAAGGCGCATGTAAGACGCATGTAGCTAATATTTATAAAATAAAGAGTATCTACCCTACTAGTATTATAAAGTGCACACTATATATACTACGCTTTTTAGCTAAAGTATTAGTTAGTAGCAAACTTACAATAGTAGAGTTAGAAGCTTTAATAAATAAACTGCGCTAGTTATAATAAAAAAACGCTTTTGCTCTATAGTAGGTTGCAGACTCTATATAAGCAGCACGCACTTAAAACAGCAGCAGCGCGTAAGTATAGCGCGTTAATAATAAAAAAGTTCTAAAATATAAAAGTAGAATTTACGTTTTACTAAAACAAGCTATTAAGTAAAAGATTTTATTATAAAATTATAATACGCGCATAGCAGGTTATTTTAGCGCATATAAGACTTATAAGCTTATTAGTAAGCTATATTACTAGCTAGAGCTAGGCTATAATATTTAAAACTACATAAAAACCTATATAGTATGCTAAAAAAGCAAAGCTTTAAAACATAGCAAATACAGTTAGTTATTACTATTACTAGTTTCTAATAAAATATTTAAGAAAGTAAGCTTTAATTTTGTAACAAAACTACTACTAGCAAAAAACAATAGTTTAGGTTGCGTATTTAATGCAATTTTTGTAATTATTAACTACTTTTTAAAGATAGCTATCTACATACCTGCATTAAAAACATAAAATATAAAATAGCTTATAAAATTTTATTTTAAATATATTATTTTAAAATACAGAATTTAAAAAGGTAATATATTTAATTGCAGTTTAATTTTTACTTTAGCGTTTTAAATAGAAATATGCTACTAATTATAAGTAAAGCGTAGGCTAAGCACAGCCTTTTACTTATAAATAAAAAGGCAAACTAAATGCTAAAACTAGAAAATAAAGTAATACTTAAAAATGTTTGCTTTAAAGAAACAAAATAATTAAATATTACTTCTACTAACTATATAATTTGTATACAATAACTCTATTTACAAATTAATAAAAACAACACTTTTTTATATAGTATATAGCAAGCATTTATTGCTTATGTTACCTTTTAAAAATAGTAGGCTAAAAAAAAAAGTACTAAACGCTGTAAATAGAGTGCAGCGCATACACAGCGCATATATAATAGTAAAAAAACACCTCTTAGTAGTATAAGAATATTAACGCTAATACTATAATAAAAAATACAAACTAAAGATCTTCTGCTAAAAAGACTTAGTTTGCCTTAGTATAAAAAACATTAACTTAGCCTACTAACTTAATAAGAGGCTGTCTAGCAAGTTTATAGAACTATTTTAAGTACAAAAAGTAGTTAGAACGCAAGCTTACTAACTACAACTACTACTTTACTATTATAATTATTATATTTTTTACGTCTTTTTACTAGAATAGTAGGAATTACATAGTAGTTAAGAAGATAATACTTAAGTACTAAAAATTAGCTTTAAAAGTAAAGAAATCTAAAAAGTTAAAAAAATATTAAAAAAACAGATTAAAAATAGCTAGCTAAAGTATTAGCTATAATAAAAAGGCTATAATATATTATAGAATACCTAGACTCTAGCATTACAGTTTAAGGATATAAAAAAACTAATTAAGAAATATAAGTATAAGTAAAGATTATTACGTTTTAAGCGCACTAAAAGAATATACTAAATATTATTATTATGCACTTAAGGCGCAAATTAAGTATCTAAATAAATAAAACTACAAGTATAAAAATAATTTACTTTTATTTATTATTAAAAATCTCCTTACTACTAGCATAAACCTTATTATTACTACTTATATTATTACTACTACTTCTAGCACTACTATTATGCGCGCTACCTACGCCTAGGGCGCGCCTAAGAAGCAGCACGTTATTGTCGCCTAAGCTCTTATTATTATCCTTATTATTATTAAGGGAACTAGCAATCCTAGCTGCATAACTAGCAACTAATTTAAAAGCAGCTGCTATATAGCGCTACTCTACTAAGATTAAGCTTAAAAAATAAGGTAAGAATATTAGTACTTAAGTAGGCACTTTTAATAGAGTACTAGTATACGTAGTAATATAGCAGCAATTAAAAAGCTTAAAGTTAAATTAGCGCTAGCATTGCGCAAGCTTAACGCTAGTAGTAATAATAGTAAGGTTAGTTTTTAGAATATTAGCATTAGTAACTGTAGTATTAAAATAAGCATAAAAATAGTATAAATAATTTAAACACTTATCAAGTGCTTTAGAACCTTATTTAAATTAGCTAAAGCGCAGTTAATAAAATAAAAAGACTTACTTTAGTATAACTGCTATAGTTGCTCTTAGCATAATAGTTGTAATAATAATGCTTAGTTTTTTTATAAATTTTTATTTATTTAGTAATGTTTTATATGTAGCGCAGGCACGTTGTATGCAAGGCAATAAAATTAGTAGCTTTATTAAGTATGCTAAACTTGTATAGCTAAGTATCTTATAAGTAGAACTTCTTAATATACTTAAAATTTAGATAGTAAACTATAATAAAGATTAGAGCTTATTGTTTAGTTACGTAGTAAGTGTGTTAGAGTTATATATTAAATGTATTAATTAAGACAAGAATTACAAAAAATATACTAGAAAATTTCTTTATTACTATAGTAAATATTACTTTACATAGACTACCTATAATAATTATATACTCTTACTTTTACCTCTAAAAAAAATTTTAAGAAATAAATAATAAATTTAAAAATTACTACAACAGCGCTACAAAGACTTAAGCCTAAAGCTTATTACGCGCCTAAACTGCAGGTAACACGCGTCTTAAGAGTACCTAAGCTGTAAGTAACACGCGCTCTTTACTAAACTATCCTTATATAGTCTAGAAAGTTAATTTAAAGCTGTTAGGACGCTAGACTAGAGGGGGAGGCTCTGTCACGGATAGTTGCGTGTTAACTAGGTCCGCTAAACTCGCTTATTGTTAGCTTGCCCACCTGTAATTATGCTTATAAGGGGCTCCTCACCTGCGAGAATACTAGCAGGTATTATTGCTTGAAATATACACACGTTATTATTTAGAGCTATCTCTTACTATCTTCCGTGGTGTGAAGCAAGTACTATTGCCTAAAGCCACCCCTTACATTGTTGCTGTATAGGATAGTATTATTACTAAGTCTTAAAGACTTATACACTAGTAGAGGCATAAATAGTCTATACTAGTTAGTAAGTATATATAATAAAAAGATATGTTAAAACTTACTTCTAACTTTTACTTTAAGCAATAGCTAACTTTTTTAAACTTATATTTTTAATAAAGTTTTGCTATTTATCTTTAGCTTAACTACTTTTAAAAGTATTAGTGCAAAGCTTTACTAATTCTTTATTATAAGTACAACGCATAATCTTTTTAAAAATACTACTAAAGCTATAAATTTAAGTATATATACAACTTTAGCTGCTATTATTTAGGCTTTTTATTGCTTATACTACCTTATTTAGAATTCTTATATACTGCTTTATATTCACTTTATAGTATGCGTCTTTCTTTTCTTTATAAATTTAATTAAGAGTTGTTTACAGCTACTTACTTATTTATAAGTAAGTATAACTTTATAATAAATAACTGTATTAATTTACTACTTTTTCAGGTGTTGTATCGCTTTTAATTAAGCACTTTTTATACTACTTTAATTATTTTTTTATACTTTTTTATACTTATATTCTTATATTATTCTATGCTTTTTATTCTTTTTTTTAATTAGTATGTAGCAGCGCAATTAGCTATATATATATTTTATAAGGCCTTTATCTTAAAATTAAGTTAAGCTACTTAACATTTTTGTATCATAGCTTAAAAACTGAAAGTTAACAATTTTTTTATTAAGACTTTTAAATTTGTAAGGCAACTTTTCTTTAAACTACTTTAGCCGCGTTACGCAAGTATATTATTAATTTTATTTTCTTTATATTTATAACTTTTTATTAATTAGCATACGCTATAATTAATAGCTATATTAAATACTTATATAAGCTTCTCCTACTTATTGCGTTTAAAATCTAGTAGCACTAAAATTAGAATGCGCAGAACTAGGCCTTTAGGACTATTACTTAGCTCTTTTTTAATTATAGTTATTGTACTAAATATAATAATTAACTGTAATTAGTTAATTTTAGTTGTAGTAGTTAAATAGTACGTAGAGATACAGAAATATTACTATATTATAGCTAGTGTAGCCTGTGCGCCCCTACTAAAGCTAACTAAAAATCAACATTTTTCCTATATTTAGACACTCTACCAATTACTACCTACTAATAATACACCCTAACACGTTACATTATAATAGCTTTTTATTACGTCTACTTACGCACTTTACTACTATAAAAATAATTAATAATAATTTTATATACTTACTACAAATTTTAATAACTTTACAACTACTATAATAGTGTACACTAAGTAAACTACGTAACCTTTAACTAGTAGCAAGGCGTCTATAAAGAATTTCTAAGTAAAGGCTAGTTAAAAGCTACCTACAATGTTTATTAAGGCTAGAGCTATGAAGAAAAAACATTAATATAAGCTAGGCAGTAAGTTATTACAGTCTTTTATTATAATTAAATACTAATAGCGTATAGCTATTACGCTAAAAGAAATTAAAAAGCAGCAAAAGTTAACTAAACTATTATTACGTAAACTTTTATTTAGCTGTCTTGTTTATAAAATTACGTATACTTATTACTCTAATTTGCGCTTTTAAGTAAAAGTAATTTATGCTTATTAAGAGTTAGCTAAAGCGTTCCTAGTTACCTATTTTAAAAGTATTATAACTACTTTTATTATTTTTAAATTTTATACTAACTAATACAGACTGTAACTTTAATACTATTTATATAAAGAAAGTTACTATTTAAGCTAAAGATTTAAAAATAGTTGTTAAATATTATAAGAGGTTTAGTACTAACTTTATATTCTTGTAGCTTTCTATAAAAAGACTGCATAGCTAGTAGTTAGAGTTCTTTTAGTATATAATAATATAAAAATGCTCTCTTAATTACTTTTTGTACTATAATAACTAACTGTGTTAATAACTACAACATAACTACTATATATAGTTATAGTTAGGTTAAGGTTGTAACTAAATTTGTGCTTACTTAGCTTATTTCTCTTAATATTACCTCTCCTAATCTTACCTGTTTAACACAGCTATTTATTACTATAAATAGCACGTAACTACAACCTAACTACAACCTAACTATAACTACAACTACTAGTTAGTGCAACCTAACTATAACTACAACTACTAGTTAGTGCGACCTAACTACAACCACAACCACTAGTCAGTGCGACTTAACTACAACCACAACCACTAGTTAGTACGACCCAACCACAACTACAACCACTAGTCTGTGCGACCCCAACCCAACCTATACCCACGCGTGGGTACCCACGACCCATTTACCAACCTATTAGTAATAAATATTTTTTTACTATAAAGATGTCTACAAAATGTGTATTTACATGAAAAGGTGGTCTTAAAAGACCGAAGCCAAAACCTCTCTTATTTTTAACCTTAAAAGGCTATAACTTTGTTATCAATTAATTATACCTATTTATTCTCTTTATTCAAATAGCTAATAAATAATTATATTTAGGCTAGAAATTTTAGCAGAATAACTCTAAAATTTATAAAACGCTACCTGTTATCGCCTAGTTTTCTAGAAATAAAATTCCTCTTTTTAAGTATCCCGCTTATAGCCTAGATTTCAATCCGGTTAAGAACATTTAGAGTCTACTTAAAAACGCGCTAGGAAAAGGCCTATTGCTTTTTTAGGCATAGGTTAAAGTGTTAAAGCAGTAGAATTGTTTAAAAGAACAATTTTAAAATAGTGGGACCTTATATCAAAACAGGCAATTAATAATTGTATTAAATCTTTACTTAGGCGTTATTTAGCTCTTAAAGCAGCTAAAGGTTGGTGTACTAAGTACTACTTACTAGCTTTAGTTACTTCGATTTAAGAAAACCCTTAAAAACTACATTTTATTCTAACTTTTTAATTAATAATTATCATAATTTCTAATAAGGATAAATTATAGGTACTGTTTAAATATATAACACTTATTAGTTTTCGCAACATATATACTGTATATAGAAAGTTGTAGCTGGATATATTAAGGTTTTTTTATTAGCTGGTTTTATTAACTTATTTATTTTCAAGTATCAAAGGTGGTGGTTGTTGTTGTAGTTGAAATAGGTTTTCTAAAAAAGTAAAAAGCAGCTGCTCTCTACTAGTTAGTTGCAAAAGTTAAAAAAAGATTGTGTGTAGTTAACAAAATTTAAATACAGAGGGGTGACCAAAAAAAAAGATGTCAAAAAGGTTGTTGTTTTGAAAGCTTTTTACTTCTATAACTAGAAAGGCTATACCTAAAAGAGTGAGTGATTTAGAGAGCCAAGAACTTCTTCTTTAGGACAGGCGGCTTAGTAAGCTGCTTAGTCAGCACCGTTGCGCCTGCAATATCCCCCAAAATATAACGGAAAAAAAGTAAATGTAAATTTTGGTATAACTTTTTTTTGAACGTTTAAAAGCTGCTATAAAATATGTAAATTAAATAACACTAGTTATTCTCTCTAACGTGTTGGTTTTGAGGTAATTGCGAGTAAAACTATTAAGTAATTATAAAAAGCTTATTAACACGTTTTTTCCTAATATCAAATCATAATAGCTTACTAATACTTAATGCACTAAATCAATATTTCTATAGTAGTTCGATAAAACTTTTCCTAAAGAAGACTATAATTATATAATACTTTTAATTAAGATATACTTACTTATGCTCCTAGCTAATTATTATGTTGAACATTACATTATTTTAGTAACATAAAAATACTTAATATTGAACTTATATTAATAATATACTTTTTCCAAGTCTATATTTTCTAATTTTATAAGTTCTTTCTTTGTATGTTAATAATAACTATACCTTTTTCTTAGAGTTTAAACCTAAGTTTTACTTTAAAGTATAAATAAAATAGATGTTTTTTTAAATTATTATAGTACCTTTTCTATAAAAAATTCTATATCTTTTTATTTTATAAGCTAATAACTTCATTTTATAGACGTTTACAAAGAGATTTTATGAAGTTTTTTTTTAATCTTTTTAAAAATCTTTGTAAGATAGCTTAATATAGGCTTTAGAGCAAATAAAAATCCTTGTTTATATTCTATTTTATATAAAGCGTTAGTTACAATTTCTTTTAGCATTCTTAGCATATAACTATAATCTGAAATAGGCTGATTTTATTAATGAAAAGAATAAGCTTAGTTATTAAGATAACAGTAACTATAGGTAATAAGAACTATACTATGAACAAATGATTTAAAAGGAATTAAGACTAGCTTATTTATTTTTAAGGTATCACAGGTGGTGGTAGTTGTTGTAGTTAAAATAGGTTTTCCAAAATAGTGAAAAGCAGCTACCCTCTACTAATTAGTCGCAAAAATTAAAAAAAGATTGTATGTAGTTAACAAAATTTAAACAGTAAGTAGATAAGGTCTACGCACTAAGCGCTTAGAGCAGAAAAGCTTAGACTATTAAGTAAAATTAAGGTTAAGAAATTTGCTAAAGGTACTAAAAAACAACACTAATTAAAACGTGTTTAACAGCAATTGCTAGCTTATAGCTAGTAACAAGATTGCGATAAAGGTAGAGGAGGTAGAGAAGAGTAAAGACACGTATATAACGGCGTAGGCAAGACTTACGGATTAGTATCAGCAGAAAAGATCACGGCAAGGCATATAGGAGTGCGTTGTAATCCACAAATAAGCCTTAATTTAAATAAAACACCTATAAGCCTTGTACAAAAGAATATCAAAAATCTATAAAGCAACTATAGGTCCTAAGCTGTCTTTATACTTGCAATCTAGGCTAGGACTAGAGTAGGTCTAATATAGATACAATCTAGAGCTACGTAAAAATAAGAAAGTTGTAACATGTTTATTACACTACTCTTCCTTCTAGTAGTTAGCTAGTCTTATAGCTGTGCATCTTCTTTAACATGTTTGTTATTTATTTATTAACTTTATAACGTTTTGTTGTTGTTGTTGTTGTTGTTGTAGACTTCTAATAGGCAGTTACCGCAACTACAACCTAGAGTAGCATTAGACTAGCCCTAAGCGTTTGCTATTTTAATATTATAACAATAAGTTGCGTTTAATTTTTCTGCCTCTCTAAAACACTACACACACACACACACACACACACACACATATATACATACATATATATATATACACACTATACTACTGCATTGCCCTCTAAGAGCTTTACTAAAGGCGTATTGCCTTATTTGCCTATAGTTAGTGCGCGCCTTTGCGCAAGGCGTTCTTAGAGTTAAACATTAGTTTAACTCTAAAACGTCTAAAAAATACACTTATTACGCATAGTAGAAAGAGAAGTGCTCCTTTATAAGTTTAATATGTCTTGCCTTTTTAAACTTAAAATTAACTTAGATAAGTACTAGAGTATGTTAAAGAAAAGTTCTTTAAACTCCTTACTACTATAAACCTCCTTGCTACTGCAGAGTATAAAGAGGATCTAGTAAAAGACTGCCTTTTTACTAAAGAGTAGGTGCAGGCGGCAGCTCTTGTCCTAGCTAGGAAGGTCTAGGTAACAAGAAGCTAAGAGAAGAAGCTATCTATAGCTTTAATTCTAGTTTTAACTTACTAGGTTCTTCTAAAGATTTAGAACGCTATTTATTTACTAAACAGCTAGGTTGCCTCTTTAGAGGCCTTTGCTCGCTAAAGCAGAACTAGCAGTAGTAGTCTAGTTACTCCGCTAGGGGAGGAGGACGATAAGCAGCGCCTCTAGAGAGAGGTAGGAGAGAAGGAAGAGAGTAGTAAGCTCTCCTCTAGCTCCTCCTCCTTTTATAAGGAGGAGGAGCAATCCTCCCTAAATTTTTAAGTAAGAGTAGAAGGGAGGGAAGAGTTTAAAAGTAGTTTAGGGGGGGTCTAGAAGAAGAGAGGAGAGTCTAGGGGTAGACTAGCTATTTTACTAAATACCTATTAAAAATTTTATTTTTCTTTTTCTTATATATTGTTGTCTTGCAGTAAAGTTATATCCTCTTTTTTTTTTTAAAGCTATAATCTACTTTGCTAAAAACTTTAAAGAACCTAGACGTGTAAAGTAGTTTTTATAAAAAGCTTTAAGTTTATAAAAAGCTCTTATAAAATTTAAGGCTAAGTACTAAGTTAAGTCTAAGTTGTGTCTAACTTAGCTAACACAGTATTTTAACTTTAAGCAATATACTTTACTAGTAAAAATTCTATTTACTTCCTATTCTTTTATACCTTAAATTAAAGTAAAAGCTAGCCTTAAAGCTTCTTATTTAAAAAGTAGGTTCTAAAAATCTTTATATAATAGTTCTAGTGCAAAAATATTATAGATTTAAGACTTTACTAGTAACTTAAAGTAATATAAGTAGCTAACTTTTTTAAAAACTTTAAAGAGTTCTTTTTAGTTAGCTAATAGTTTCTAGCTTAAATAAATAGTTATAAAGTTTTTAGTATTTAGAAACACCTTATTTCTAATATCCTAATTAATTTAATAGTAGTAATAATTTACTATAGTTTATATTTAAGCTTAAGCTTTTTTTAAAAAAGTTTATACTATTTCTTCAGTATTGTGTATTTAAGTAGTAATAGCTAACGCGTCTTTATAGTTAATTTTATTAGTTAAAGTAAAAGTGTTAGCTAGCTGCTTTTAGTTCTAGCTCTATCTAGAATTAAATTTATAAAGGATCTAATATAGAGACATGCCTAAAGCTAAATTAAATAAGGAAATTTATGCTCTATTAATTGGAGGCAGTAGTCTACTCTAGTTGTCTTAGTAGTAGAATACAAACAGCTAAAGCCTTTAGTTAATATATTTATTTATAATTTTTGTCTAACTATTAGTCTTTTTGTAGTAAGCTATTTATAGTTTAACCTTAACGCCTAGGATCTAATAAAATATAGACTAAAAACTAAAAACAAACTAAGGTCTTTAATTAAAGACAATAGTATTAAGTGTATAGCTAAATTAGTATACTTATTAAATAAATAATTTAGCTATATCTCTTGCGTTAATTATTTTATAATAAGAAATAGAGATAGCCTGTTTAAATAAACAATTAATTATAACTATAATCTAATTATAACTAGCCTTATTTAGTAGAAATTCTTTAAAGTTAATACATAAGTGTTATATTATATAATTAGAAATTAGTAAAAAGTAAATTATTTTAAAAACTTAAGTTTATCTTAAATATGCCTTGCAATAAGCTATATAGTTCTATATATACCTTTTATAGGTAGCCTCTATACCTTTCTAGTAATAATTTAGGGCAATTAACTAATAAGTTTTAGTAGCGCTAGAGTAAGCAGAGAAAACTTAATTATATACCTTTTAAATTATCTATGTGTAGAGTATAAAGTTAAGTAGTATATAAAGTTAGTTTAAGTATAAAATTAATTTATTTTTAATTTAGTACTTGTTTAGCAATAAGTTATACTCTTTTTTAAGCACAGTACAGTTTATTTATAAAATAAATTTAATTAATTTTAGTAAATTTAAAGTTATAAGCTTTAAAGTAGCTTCTACTACATATAGAGATAAATTCTAAGCGTAAAGTTAAGTAATATAAGTAAAAGTAAAGTTAGAGTTAATTTAGTTATTAAGTTAGTACAGTCTAAGTAAGACCTATAAATAATTATTAGCTTTAGTTAACTTTAAGTTTCTTACATTTTACTTACGTTGCAAAAAAATATTTATATAAGTATTATTTTTTCTAAGTGTGTATTAGATGTAAAAAAAAAAGTAAGGCAAGTTTTTTAGCTTAATATACTTATCTAGCGTTTAAGACCTTTATAGTTATAAAGTACTTAAGTAAATAATAGTCTAAATACACGTTAACTCTAGAGTAGGCTAATACTAGTTTAGCTTACTACTTGCTAAACGCTATAATAATAGTAAAAAGTTTTTTATTATAAATTTTCTAATTTAGTTTAGACTTAGATAGAACTTTACTAAAGAACACTACTAAACTTTATTTCTTATCCAGTTATTTCTAAAGAAGTACGCTTACTATAACACTATTAGATACGTTAGTCTCTACCTTAGTATTGTATTTAAAGTAATAGTAGCATAAAGTATAAATTTCTAGTAATACAGCTTTTAACTTTCTAAAGGCCTTTTTATAATTTAAATTTTATATAAATAGCTTTAAAAAAACTTTATAGTATAAAAAGTAGTTTTATAACTTATAAGTATTTAAGTACAAATTACTAGTAAAACTTTATAAACTTAAAAAATAATCTTACACTTGTAATGGTAGTAGGTTGTGCTTAATTATTAAGAAGTTCTACCTTATTAGAATTTACCTCTAGCTCTTAGTTTATTAAGATATAGCTTAAGTACCTTCTTCTTATAATACAGAATTTGCCCTTCTTAATATTAACTTAAAGGCCTACTTATTATAATCTTTATAGTACCTTTTGTACGTAGAAAACATATTCTACCTCTAATTTAAAGTAGATAAGGATATTGTCTAAGTAGACTATACAGAAGTTATTTAGATACTTAATTAACACATTATTTATGTAACGTTAATAAGTAGCAGGGCTGCTATATAATTTAAATAGCAATACTTTAGACTTGTACATTCTATATTAGGTCTAAAAAGTAGTATACTTCTTAAAGTCTAGGTCTATTTTAATTTTGTTAAAAGCTGCGCGTATGTTTAACTTAGTAAAAAACTAGACTCTATACATGCAAGCTAATAGCTTATTAATATATAAAATTAAATATAAGTCTTTTTAAGTAATTACGTTAAGTTTACAATAATTAATACAAATTTAAATATTTTTATTAGACTTCTAAATACAAAAGATAAAGGAGGCAAAAAAGTAATTACTAGAATTAATATTTTTTTTTTCAAAGTTATTTATTACAAACGTCTTAGTAGCTTTAAGTTTTTTAGTACTCTACTTATATAAAGAGCTAAACTAATTTAGTAGTAGTTTAGTAAGTACAATCTTATAGTTGTAAAAATAATATTTAGGCAGTTAGTCTACTATAGCTTTGCTAAACACATCTTAGTATAAATAGTAAATAAATAAAAGTTAGTTCTAAATTAGTTTAGCATTATTAAGATTATTAGGTTCTATATAGTCTTTAAATAAACAATTAATCTCATAAATACTTGTTATAAAGAACTTGTTTTCTTTTTGTTTTATTAGATAGTAGAAGGCGTTAGCTAAAATAATAGCAATATAGAAGCTAGAGTCTAATTAGACAAAATCTAGTTTAGAAGTAGCAACTTTAAGAGTAAAGTAAGTTTTTAAGAGCTAAAAAAGGCTGTAGATTCTTTGTATTAAACACGTTGTAAGGCTTTACTTTCTTTAGTATTTATTTTTCTCCTAAAGCGTGTTTCTACGCTAGATATTCTTCTTAGCAACTATATTGTTAGTAGATTCCTATAACTATATAAAAATAAAGAAGGCAAGATTATACATAGTAAGATATTTTATAAGCTATACAATTTAGTTCTAAACTGTGTCTAGTAATAAGTTAAATTGCTAGAGCTATTTAATCTTAATAATACAATCTTGCGTACTTAAATTTATAATAATAAAAAGATAGTTAAGAATCTCTCTACTATTAATTTAGATATAAAGACTGATATAATTATTTATTCTAGTTTAAATCTAGTCCTAGAATTTTTTTATAGAGACCTTAAAGAGTAGTCTTTAAATAAGAACTTAAAGTAATTAAGCAAGAGTGTAAGCAACAAAGAAATTTAGAAATATAAAACCTTAAGCTCTAGTATTAATTAATAATTATAACTAGGCACTGTAATCTTTTAAACAAAAAATAGTAGAAACTTAAAAATGCTTTTCTCTAAATAAGTTTAATAGATTAATATTAGCAAGATTATACTTGTGTAGGCCTAGGCTAAAGTATTGTTCTTGGCGTTTTTGTTTCTCTTTTGTTTTAGGTCTAAGTCATGTTCTAAAGCTTCTAAGTATTTTTTTTATTTAATTTTAATCTCTCTTACTTAAAAGGTAGTATAATTACTTATAAAGTAACTAGGCTTCCTACACTTAAAATAAGTATCTAGTAGAGACTTATTGTCTAGGGCTGGGGTTTTAGATAGGAATCTAGGAGTACTTAAAGTAGCGCAAGCAGGCGTTAGAGGCGAATTAGATAAAAAACTAGTGTAATACAGCTATAGACTCTGATATTATTAAGAATAGGGCTTTTGTAGAGGTACTAAGCTGTACACTAGTTTACTATTTACAATTAGTTTAATAAAAGAATTACGTTTTTCTATGTTAAAAGTAGTAAGGTGTTAAACTGTTTTATTAAATAAGTTGTTCTATAGGTATTTAAATTCTAGATTTAGGGCGCGCAAGGCAGTAGTAATTTTCTCCTATAAGTAAAAAAACTACTTTAACTTAGAAATAGACTTTTTAATAGTAGTACTAATAAACCTTACTTTAAAAGCTAAAAACGTTTCTTTCTTATTTATAACTAGGCGGTAGAAAGCTGCACAGCTTTCTGCCTATTTATTACTAAATACAAAATATAATTTAATAGCGTAATTATTTCTTCTGCATTTTTAAACTATTTTAAAACTAAATTAGCTAGGTACTGCAGTTTAAGGTATTTTTTTGCAATATTAGTAGTGTATCTCTATATAAGAGCTATATAAGCGCGCTCTATTTAGTAGTAATCTAAGTTAATCTCTAATTAGTTTTCTATTAAGGCCTGCTATTAACAGAACGTAGAGTTAGTTTTATTGTTAAGATTTTTAATAGTAGGCGTGCGCTCTATAAGCTTAACACGTAGTATCTTAGAGGTAGCAGAAATATACTATGTTAATTAGCTTAACAGTATATCTACTTTTATTAGTAGTATTTTAGTAGATAGTATAGCTATATTCTTAGACAGCGTAACTTCTTGTGTTAATCGCGCAACTTACGCATTTAAGCAGATCATTTCGTCTCTATAAGGTGCAACTAGATCTTCCTCTAAATCTGCTTCTTCTTCTTCCTTAACTCTATCCTCTTTAACAACTAGTTGCTTGCTAGTTGCTTTATCTTGTAGAGATTATTGTTAACCCTAGTAGTAGGTTAATTTTCTAAAGAAAGTCTAAGATAGTTTTAGTTAGCTATTAGCAATTAATTCTAATACTAATAATTTGTTAGTAGTCTCTGTGTTTCTACCTTAACACACTCTACGCGACTTTTCTAAAGTAATTTGCTTTGTTGTTAAAGTTAAAAGTTCTAAACCTAAAGGCTTTAGTTAGTAAGAGATCTAGAGAATTCTACCTAAGGTATTGTTAGACTTAACAGTGTAAAGCTTCTAGTTTATATTTAAAGAGGCTTAGGCTTAGGCGTAGTCTAAACAAACAGCTGCGATATTATTTTAAATGCTGTTACTAGCTAAAACAAGATTTTAAATATAATATAACAGCGCAGGCAAGACTTATAGATTAGTATTAGCAGAAGAAATTACAGCAAGGTATATAGGAGTGCGTTGTAATCTACAAATAAGCCTTAATTTAAATAAAACACCTATAGGCCTTGTACAAAAAGATATCAAAAATCTACAGAGCAACTATAAGTCCTAGGCTGTCTTTATACTTGCAATCTAGGCTAGGACTAGAGTAGGTCCAATACAGATACAATCTAGAGCCACGTAAGGATAAGAGAGTTGTAACGTGTTCATTACAACGTACGTTACTACAGCAGGAGCCTACAATACTTTATAAAAGCTCTTTACCTACTGCTTTTTACTTTTAGGATTTCCTATACTATATAGTACTACATATAAACAACTTATATATAAATAATATAATACTTAGACTATTTTTTTCTTTATTTAACACAAAAACTAATAGCTTATATTAAGTAAAGTTAAACTTTACTAGGTTACTATATATAAAGCTATAGTAGTAGATTATAAAGCCTACGTTTACTTTTATTAATCAGCCTCTCTAGTTAGTTAAGAAGGAGCTGTTAGCAGTAGCTTCTATATTAATTAGGTAAACGTAGAGGTTAAATTCTATTATTGATTAATACTTTATTAATGCGTTTAGTATTATAGAGGTTAAAGTTATAATAAAGGTTATAAACAGCTTATTAAGTAGCAAGTCTATTAAATATATTGCGCTTATTAATAATTCAAGTGCAGTAATACTATATTATTTAACTAATTTTATATATATATAGAACTTTAGTAAGAAAACTTTATAGTAGCTTTATAAAGAGAAAGAGCGTGTTAAAACAGCTATTAAGTAGCTAAGATAGACTAACAAGTAAAAGGATTTTGTAAGTTACTTTTAAAAATAAAAGAGCTGTGCTTAGATAGTAATGCTGTTATTATATATTTACATCTAAGTATAGGCACATGCTAGAAATGCCGCAACTGCAACACTGCTAAGATAGTAACAGAAATAATAGAAGTTGCAGTTATTAGTAAATAGTTATTAGTTAAAATAGTTAGTTAAAAGAATATTGCGTATCTTTGTTTCTATCTTAATATGTAACACACTAACTACGTGCTAGCAATGCTAAACAAGAGGGCATAAGCCTAGATACTTATTGTTAGTAATAAATCTTTTTTAACTAAAAAGATGTCTACAAAATGTATAGTTACATTAAAAGGTTGTCTTACAAGGCCGAAGCTATTACAAACTTATATCTCCTCTACTTTGCTTACTTAGTAGGCCTCCTAATAGCCTCACTTAAAAAGGAAGTTTTCAGCTTTTTCAAACTCTAAAAATTATAGTCCTAGCACCTCTAGTTAATTATATATAGAGCTTTAAAAAGGATAACTAATTAAAAGTCTCTTTTCTGATATTACCCTACTGTATTATGTAGATACAGTTTATAATATAGTAATATAACTTCTTATTTAAGCTATCTAATAACTTTAAGTAATAGAGAAACTTAAAACCTTTTATGCTATTATACGTAATTATAAATTAGTATTAATAAGTGTCACAACGTGTATACGTATCCTCTAGCTGGAGTGCGATTTATTGATTGGTTGGTATTTTGTTTCTGATAGTTATAAGCCTAGACGCTAAAACTGTATTAAGGAATTTCGTTGTAGTTGCTTACCTAGGTGGGTGACCACAAGTGAGAAAGCAGTAAAAAATAAGCCTAGAGGGTACGAGAGACAGCCTAAAGCGCAAGGTAGGCTAAAATTAGCTATAAAACCTTGTGGGATAGGTGCGCCTTAAAGTGCGCTAGAGCCTACGGGCCAAAAAGCCTAGCCTCCTGCTATTATTATGTGCGCCCACGGAGAGTATTGCTCTTAAGAGTAGATTACTTAGCAGTAATTACTATTAGTGATCTAGAGGGTGTGTCGCAGTATATATATCCTCTAGCTAGAGTACGATTTATTGATTGGTTGGTATTTTGTTTCTGACAGTTATAAGCCTGGACGCTGAAACTGCATTAAGCAATTTTGTTGTGGTTGCTTACCTAGGTGGGTGACCACAAGCAAGAAATAGTAGCAAAAATAAGCCTAGGGGATACATTACACATAGATAGCCTAACAAGGTAGATCCCTTGTAGGGTTGGTGCGCTAAAAGAGCGCCAGCGCTAGCGAGCTAGTAGCTTAGCCCTCTGCTTAAGAGAGTGCCAAGAAGAGCTAGTGTGCTCTTATGTAGATTAACTAGCAGTGGGCACTGCTATTAATCTAGGGAGTGTATCGCAACGTGTATATGTATCCTCTAGCCGGAGTGCGATTTGACAATTGGTCGGTATATTGTTTCTGACAATAAGGCCTCCATTTTCTTTAAAGTTGCTTGGTATTTAGAATTTCTAAAAAGTGTTTTCTAGCTATATTTAAGTAGGCGTGTATAAGACAATATAAAGCTTGAATATTACAACGTTTAAGCTGTATATAACTACATTAGGCTCTTTAAATTCTCTGTAACTTCTTTTTTTAAAATTACTTTTTTAAAAGCTACTTTAAAAGCAAGTATAATAGCCTTTTCTTGAATTTGCTTGGTGCTGTACTATACTAAGCTACTAATTTCATTTTTATATACTTACTTTAAAGACAAATAATAACCTACGTTAAGTAGATATAGTAGGTATAATAAGTGCATCGGTACGTACGTGTCCTTTCTCTCCTCTATCGCATTATGTTGCAATCCTATTGCAATCCTACTGTAATCCTATTACTAGCTATAGGCTGGCAATCGCCGTTAGACACGTTTTAACTAGTGTTGTTTTTAGTACCCTAGCAAATTTTTTTAACTCTAATTATCGCTTAGTAGTCTAAGCTTTCTTTCTAGAACTTATCTACCTACTATACAAATCTTATTAACTACACATGATCTTTTTTTTAACTTTTGCAACTAATTAGTAGAGAGTAGCTGCTTTTTACTTTTTTAAAACTATTATTTTAACTACAACAAAAACTTCTACCTTTAACACCTTAAAAATGAATTGTGAATGCGTAAGTATAAAAATAATAATTAATTTTCTTTTATAGTATTTATAAGATTTACATAAGTTCAAGCTCTTATAACTCTTTATAATTAGTAGTTTATATAAACTTTTACTACGCGCTTTTATATAAGTATTTTAGTGCTTGAACTAGACAGAACTAAGCTTATTTAATGTTTAGCTAATAGGGCTAACCTAAACACCCTAGTTCTAAGGTAGTTTATGTTGGAGATTAAGCTACTTAGCTGTTTCTCCACAGGATCCAGGTGCTCAAAATCACACCTGGAATCTACAATTAGCCTACGATCAATTGATTACTAGAAGCTATTGCGCTACTAGTACCACTTATTACTACGCAATCTATTACGTGAGATTACATAAGATTGCGAGATATTGCATTATCTACTACGCAAGCTATTGCGTAAGTATAGATCTTTATAAAATGTTATTTAGCAGTATATATAGACTGTAGTTTGGCTTGTAGTTAGAAACAAAAAAAGGACAGAACAATATAAATTGTAATAAGTAACTGCATAACATAAGTCAGTTTAGCACTTACTTCCCCTAGTCTCTAATTTATTCTCTTATTTTATTGTTCTACTTCCGCACTCTGAGTCTACTACAAACAAGTAGAAGGCAGAGACCTCTACCTCTGAGTTGATAGTAGAACAAGCAACTATACTTGGAGATTGAATCTACAACAGTTTGTAGAACTAAAAAGAGATAAAAACTTTTCTAAAAATAATTTAAAAAAGTAGTAAAGCCTATCTTTTAATATAGATATCTTAAATATTTATTACTTACATATAGTTTTTAAACTATTTTGTTTTCTGATTTATTGCTTTTTAGACTTCATTAATTTTAAAAGTGTTGAAAGTAGTAGTTGTTTTTATAGTTAAAATAGAGTTTCTAAAAAAGTAAAAAGTAGCTACCCTCTACTAATTAGTCGCAAAAGTTAAAGAAAAACTCATGTGTAGTTAATAAGAATTCGCATAGTAGGTAGATAAGTTCTAGAAGGAAAGCTTAGATTACTAAGCAATAATTAGGGTTGAGAAAATTTGCTAAAGTACTAAAAAACGACACCAGTTGAAACGTGTCTAACGGCGATTGCTAGCCTATGGCTGGCAATAGGTTTTAGACTTTATAAAAACTATCTAGCTTAAAACTTCTTTTATTATCAAGTCTTTTTTATTAAAGTTATATTTATTCTATTAGTAATACTATACTTTACCTTTGTATTAGCTTATATCTTAAACTAAAGTATCTATTTTAAAGTTATTAAAGGTGGTGGTTGTTGTTGTAGTTAAAATGTGTTTTCTAAAAGGGTAAAAAGCAGCTGCCCTCTACTCATTAGTCGCAAAAGTCAAAAAAAGATTATGTGTAGTTAACAAAATTTAACCAGTAAGTAGATAAAGTCTACGCGCTAAGCGCTTAAAGCAGAAAAGCTTAAACTAATAAGCAAAACTATAGTTAAACACAGCAATTGCTAGCCTATAGCTAGCAACAAAATTGCGATAGAGGTAAAGAAAGTAGAGGAGAGTAAGGACACGTACGTTACTGCAGCAGAAGCCTGCAATACTTTATAAAAGCTTTCTATCTATGTCACGGATGGTTGTGTAATAGCTGGTTCCGCTAAGTTCGCTTATTATTAGCTTCTCTACAGGTAATTGTGCTTATTAGGCTGCTCCTTTGGCTTCAGCCTTTTAGACAACCTTTTAATATAACTACACATTTTGTAGACACTTTTTTAGTTTAAAAAGATTTATTGCTAACAACAGGTATCTAGGCTTATACTCTCTTGTTTAGTATTGCTAGCACGCAATTAGTGTGTTACATGTTTAGACAGAAATAAAAATACGCAATATCCCTCTAACTAACTATCTTAACTAATAACTATTTACTAATAACTGCAACTTCTATTATCTTTATTGCTATTCTAGTAGTGTTGTAGTTGCGGCGTTTCTAGCGCCTATACTTAAATATAAAAATACGACAACAGCGTTACTATCTAAGTATAGCAATTTTATTTTTAGAGGCAACTTATAAAATCCTCCTGCTTGTTAGTTTATTTTAGCTACTTAATAGCTGCTTTAACACGCTCTTACTTTTTATAAAGCTACTATAAGGTCTTTTTACTAAGGTTGTATTTACGCAGGAGAAGATTAGTAAAATAACACACAATTACTATAACTAAACTATCAATATACGCAATGTATTAAATAAACTTGCTGCTAAATAAGCTTTTTATAACTTTAATTATAATTTTAATATTTATAATACTAAACGCATTAATAAAGCGTTAATGAATAAAAAGATTTAACCTTAGCATCTACCTAATTACTATAAAAGCTACTACTAACAGCTCCTTTTTAACTAACTAAAAAGGCTACTTAATCAAGGTAAACGCGGGCTTTATAATCTACTACTATAGCTTCTTATATAGTAATTTAGTAAGGTTTAACTCTACTTAATATAAGCTATTAGTTTTTATATTAAATAGAAAGAAGAATAGTCTAAGTATTATATTATTTATATACAAGTTATTTATATGCAGTATTGTGTAATATAAAAAATTGTAAAAGTAAAAAGCAGTAAGCAAAAAGCTTTTATAAAGTATTATAGGCTCCTATATCGCAATTTTGTTGCTAGCTATAGGCTAGCAATTGCTGTTAAACACGTTTTAATTAGTGTTGTTTTTTAGTACCTTTACTAAATTATTTAACTATAGTTTTGCTTATTAGTTTAAGCTTTTCTGCTCTAAGCACTTAGCGCGTAGACTTTATCTACTTACTAGTTAAATTCTATTAACTATACACAATCTTTTTTTAACTTTTGCGACTAATTAGTAGAGGGTAGCTGCTTTTTACTTTTTTAGAAACCCTATTTAACTACAACAACAACTACCACCTTTAATACCTTAAAAATAAATAAGCTGCTCTTTACCTACAAGGAGGCTAGCAGGTATTATCACTTAAAATATACATACGTTATTATTTTAGAGCTATCTCTTACTATCTTCTATAGTGTAAAGCAAATACCATTGCCTAAAGCTACCCCTTATAAAATAATACCTCTTTTATAGGCTAATAGTCTAGAGATAGCTCCCTTAACGAGATCTAACACTTTAGGCAATTAAAGAAGCTAGAGCCCTACTATTTTTAAACTCTTTAACTTTCCTTAAACTCTATTAAGGCCTGCTATACTTAAAGAGCTTAAAAAACGCACTTAAAGCGCACTAGTAATAATTAAGGAGCGCATTAACGCTGCAGAAAAGCAATATAATCAACTTTAATTTTTATAATAATTATAAAAGTTAGAAAAAAAAGTAGTATACCTAAAAAGAGTTAAGTAAGAAGAAATTTTAAACATACTAATAGTACTAACTATATTATCCTGCGCATAAAACGTCCTTAAAGCATTATATACTACACATATATAACACGTGTTAAAACTTAAAGATTTAGCTAAATACTAAAGTAAAATTCTTAAAGAATATTTTAAGTTTACCTATTTTTATAAAGTAATATATTAGCTACTACTATAAAAATTTAAAAAAGATGATAATAAAGTAATTTAAGTAATATAGTAACTTAAACTTAACTTTTAAAAGCTATAGTATACTTACTATAAGCGTTTTCTTAAAGCAAATGCTAACTTAAAACTACTTTAAGTAATATATACTTAACTTACTTTTAAACTTTATTAACTATAGCCTTAAAGCAGTAACTACGCATGCATATACTATATAGTAAAAGAATTAAATTATTTAATTATTAATAACTTATTTTAATGTTTTTAAAGATAAACTCTTAATATATACTTAAGTATAAAGAATTTGGTAGTTTTTTTTAAAACTAAAGCCTAAACTATAGTATACTATTACTAACTACTATTTAATTTTTATAACTAAATAAAACTTTATTATACTTAAATTAACTTTTCAATAAAATTTGCGCAGAGCACTTATTATGTATAATTAGCTTAACTAAAATACTTTTATAAAATAGAAAAAACCCTTTTCTATAGCTACTACACTTAACGCACTTAAAAAGCAAAAAAATAGTAATAGTATTATATACTTTAAGTACTAGAAAAAAGGACACTACGCTAATAGGTGCTAAAGCAGCAACTCTAATAAAGTAATAGTTAATATAAACTAAATAAAAAGAAGTTAAGCCTTACTATAAACTTAAAGTTAGTAAAGCGTGTGCTAATAGATATTTTACTAAAAATATATTACTTGTATGACGCACGTTTAGTAACTAACGTAAAGAAGAAATTTTAAGTTATTTTAAACTTATAAATAGATATTAGCCTTATTAGTTAAAAAATAGCTATTAAAATAAATTTAGAACTTATTTAGAATACAAAACTTCTCTATCTAAATTAAATTAAACTTTAAAGGCAGAATATATACGCAGTATATAAGCTCTAACTATACTTAACAAATAATAATAGCGTAGAGCGCATTACAAAGGTTACTACGTATAAAGTAGATAAAAATAAACGCACTACTACTACTTAGCAACCCTATCTTAAGCTAAAAGAGTATCTATATTAACTGCAGAAGACAGATGTAGCGTTAAAAATATCTAAAAGCAAATATTAACTTAGTAGCTACTAAAGTATTCTTACAAAACAAAAAACTTATAAACTTAAAAAACTTATTTTTTAAACGTACTTTAAAGTAATAGCGCAAGTATTAAGCCTAAAGTACATATACTAAACTTATTTTTAGTATAAATTTAGATTATACTTAATACATTATAAAACTACACTAATATTTTTAATAATAATACTACTAAAACTTTTTAATAACTAAAAATCTTCAATTACACAATTGTTTTTGAATAAGAAAAAGACCTTTTTTATAGCTTTTCTTATACTTTTTCTTTTTGTAAGCTTTAAGTGCTCTATAAATATATTTAGAAAGTACTAAAAAAGAATTAAATTTGTTTTAGCACTAGGTTTATAAGCGCTTTGATATTATTTATAATAAAGAAAAAAAGAACCTTTTACCTTTGCGTAATTTATTAGAGTCTTAATACTATTATATTAAAAGATTATTACCTGCTTTCTTTAATTAAAGAGATATTAGACTGCCTGTTAGGCGTACCCTACTTTATAATATTAAATTTTTAAAACGCCTACTATTATCTAGAAATTAAAGTAAGAGATAAGTAAAAGACTACTTTTAGAATATATTATAGACATTTTAAATATCTTGTTATACTTTTTAGGCTTACAAATACCCTAGCAAGCTTCTAAGCCTATATTAATAAGGCTTTAAAAGAGCACTTAGATTATATATACGTAGTTTATTTAGATAATGTTTTTTCTTATACTTATACTAATAATATTCCGCTACATTAGCGTGCTGTACGCGCTGTACTTAACTTTTTATAAAAAGTAAAGTTATATGTAAATCTTAAAAAATGTATATTTGCTTTAAGCAAAGTTTATTTTCTAAAATTTATTATAATAAAATGTAGTATTTGCGCAGATCTAGCGTGTGTTACTACTATTAAGTAGCAGCCTACACCTACTAGTATTAAGAAGCTATAGTTTTTTCTACGATTTATAAACTTCTATTAGCGTTTTACTAAGAACTACGCTATATAAACAGCATCTTTTATATATATCCTAAAAAGAAAGCAGGCGTTCTACTAAAATAAAGACATACATACTGCCTTTATAAAGCTAAAGCAACGCTTTACATATGCGCTTATTCTATATTACTTTTAAAATACATATATAATTTGTATTAAAATAAATACCTCTTCTTTTTGCTATTTTAAGTATATTATCTTAACTATTTAAGAATAAAAAGTAATATTTTATTACGTTTTACATGCAAAAACTATAAACTGCTAAGCTAAACTATAAAGTGTACAACTTTAAACTCTTAGCTATTATATTAAGTTTTAAAAAATAGCAACACTATCTAAATAGTACTTAACACACTATTTAGGTATTAATAGATTATAATAACCTGCGCTTCATACGCGCTATATAGAAACTAAACTAGCGTTAAGCACGCTAGGCTTTATATTTAAAGGCTTTGAATTTTCCAGAGTATATAAACTCTACAGATAGACTATTAAGAAAAGTAAATTATAAATAAGAGAACATATGATTAACTTAACTATTACCTATACTGTAGAATAGGCTTTTAGCAAGAGTAGAGCATAGTAGAACAAAAGGTCTTATAACATAGCACAGCTAGAAAGGCGCATGTAAAACGCATGTAGCTAACATTTATAGAATAAAGAGTATTTATACTACTAGTGCTATAAAGTGTACACTATGCGTACTACGCTTACTAGCTAGAGTATTAGTTAGTAATAAACTTGTAATAGTAGAGTTAGAAGCTCTAATAGATAAACTACGCTAGTTATAATAAAAAGACGCTTTTGCTTAGCAATAAGTTGTAGACTTTAGGTAAGCAGTATATACTTAAAATAGTAGTAGCGTGTAAGTATAGCACGTTAACAATAAAGAAGTCCAAAAATAAAAAAATAGAATTTTTGTTCTACTAGAATAAGCTATTAGGTAGGAAATTCTATTACAAAATTATAATATACGTAACGTGGTTCACAAGCGAGTGGCCACCCTAAGCAAGTAGCTACCCTAACACTAGCGCAGCGCACGCGCAGCGACGCAGCACAACACTACAACAAATTACTATACTCTACGCAATACTGTAGTATTATTTAGAAGCGTTAATATTATATACATCCTTTATTTCTACTTTGCAAGTGTAGGAGTTGTGCCTAACCTTGCTGCAACGGCCGTAGCGCCTCTCTGCGCGCACCCTCTTCGCAGGCGTCTCGCCGTCCTTATGCCTACTACTCTTCTTTTTAGCAATTAAATCAAATACCTTACTAACTATTAGAGTCTTCTTTGCGTATAAGTACTACATTTTATAAGTTTTACGCTTTATAAGCGTGTTAATAGTATTTTAAAGACTGCTTACTTTGTCTTATATTAATACTATATTATAAGCTATCTGCTAAGTGCCTTTACTTAGCTACTTAACTTACTTATTTAATAAGTTTATTAGTAACTCTAAGTAATTTTAAATGCAATTTTAAATTAGTATAAATTATATTTTTATTTTATAGGCGTTGCGTAGTGTTTACGCCTTTTAAGTAATAATACTTAGTATAAGTAGTATTAGCGTACGTAGCTATATATTTAACTTTAATATTACTGCCTTTAAGTTATATAAAACTAGCCTAGTACTTTAAAACTTTACGCAAATATTTTTTAGTATAAATATCTTTTTATAAGCTACTTTAAAAGCTAGTAAAAAAGTTTTTTATTACTATAGTAAATGTAGCTGCGTGCTAAAAGTAAGATTCTATTACTATAGTAGTACTTTAATAGTAAGTAAAAAGTAATATTAAAAAGCTATAAATAGTAGAATAAGTAAAATAGTATATAGAGAGTAATAATATTTTTCTTTATAATAATTTTAGAATTCTAGTAAGCAGTAGCTCTTATAGCTATTAATAATAAGCAGCTTATATACTTTAGCAAAAGACGCCTTTATATAAGTATTAAAGTGCTTAAGCTATATAAGTACGTAGTTGTTGTTAATCTAGCTAGTAAAAAAGATAGTAATAATTTAATTACAAAGTAAATTAGTAAACTCAAAAGTAATAAAAACTTTCTTTATGAAAATAAAGAAAGGAAAATAATATGCTTTATTATAAAAATACTTTATACTAAAGTTACCTACTTACAATTACTAAGCTATAGTTTTTTTTATTTTTTAAGTTTTTTTAAGCTTATAATAATAAGCTAAAAGAATATTTTACGTATTATAAAGCTAGACTTAATAAAGGTCTAGGTGTTTTTAATTATAATACTATATTTTGCTTTTATTAATTAAACTAAGCTAAACTAGACCTAGATAACTACTAAGGCTTTGTAGGTAGCTTGCTAGTAATTATATAAATAACTTTATTATATTTATACTTTAAGTGTACGCTTAATAAAATTATTAATCTAGTTTTTGCCTATAGAGTTTCTACTATACTTTTTTAGTAGTTTATTAGCTATATTTTATATATATGCTTCTAAGAGCAGTAGACTACATAAACTTTTTTGAAGTATACGCTTTATAATTACTTTTTTTATAGCTTTATAAGGCGCTTTAAGTTTAGCTTATAATTGCGTTAAGAGCGTTGTTTAGCGCGTTAGCAGCGTACAGTTGTTTAGAGGACGTTGTAGATAGCTATAGCACGCTTTTTACTTAGAATTTAGTTTAATGTAATATCTAAGATTGCTAGAATTATATCTCTTTTAGTATAAGCTAGTTGTACGTTATGCTGTTAAGATATAAGACGATATTGCTGCGCGTGCGCTGCGCCGGTGTTGGGGTGGCCACTCGCTTGGGGTAGCCACTCGCTTGTGAACTACGTTATAGTAAGTTATTTTAGCGCACGTAAAACGCATAAGCTTATTAGCAAGCTATATTACTAGCTTAAGCTAAGCTATAGTATTTAAGATTATATAAAGACCTATATAGTATACTAAAGAAGCAAGACTCTAAAATAATATAAATATAGTTAGTTATTACTATTACTAGTTCTTAATAGGATATTTAAAAAAGTAAGCTTTAATTTTGTTATAAAGCTACTACTAGCAAAAGACAGTTTAAGTTACGTGTTTAATATAGCTTTTATAATTATTGACTACTTTTTAAAAATAGTAATTTATATATTTGTATTAAAAAACATAAAATGCAAAATAGTTTATAGAATTCTACTTTAAATATATTATTTTAAAATATAGAATTAAAAAAAAGATTATATCTAATTATAGTTTAATCTTTACTTTAGCATTTTAAATAGATATATGCTACTAATTATAAGTAAAGCGTAGGCTAAGCACAGCCTTCTACTTATAAATTATCAAGTAAACTAAACACAAGAACTAAATAATAAAGTAATACCTAAAGACTTTTACCTTAAAAAATAAGGCAATTAAGTATTACTTCTACTAATAGCATAATATGCGTACAACAACTCTATTAATAAATTAATAAAAATAACACTCTTTTACGTAGTATATAGCAAGTTTTTATTATTTACTTTGCTTTTTAAAAATGATAAGCTAAAAAAGAAAGTACTAGACGCTGTAGATAAAGTACAGCGTATACACAGCATACGTGTAACAGTAAGAGAACACTTCTTAGCAGCATAAAAATATTAATACTAATACTATAATTATAAATACAAACAAAAGATTTTCTGCAAAAAAACTTAGTTTGCCTTAGCATAAAGAACGTTAGATTAGCTTACTAACTTAGCAAGAAGCTTTCTAGCAAGTTTATAAGACTATTCTAAGTATAAAAAGTAGTTAAAACGCAACCTTATTAATTACAACTACTACTTTACTATTATATTTATAATATTTTATATATTTTTTAACTAGAATAATAAGAATTACGCAATAGTTAAAAAGAAAATACTTAAGCACTAGAAATTAGCTCTAAGAGTAAGAAAATAAAAGCTGTTAAAAAATATTGAGAAAATAGATTAGAATGAGCTAGCTAGAATACTAGTTATGATAGAAAAGTTATAATAGATAATAAAATACTTAGACTTTAGCATTACAGTTTAAAAATATAAAAAAACTTAATAAAAAATATAAGCATAAATAAAGATTATTACGTCTTAAGCGCGCTAAAAAAAAGTATACTAAATATTATTGCTGCGCCCTTAAAGCGCAAAAATTAAGTATTTAACAAAAAATGTAATTATAAGTATAAAAATTACTTACTTTTACTTATTTTTATAAATTTCTTTACTACTACTACTTATTTTATTATTACTACTACTTCTAGCACTACTATTATAAGCGCTACCTACGCCTAGACTACGCTCAAGTAGCAGCTTATTAATATTATCTAAGCTCTTATTATTGTTATTATTATTACTAGCAGGACTAGTAATTCTAGCTACATAACTAGCAATTAACTTAAAAGCAGCTATTATATAGCGCTACTCTACTAAAATTAAGCTTAAAAAATAAAGTAAAAATAATAGCACCTAAGTAAAAACTCCTAAAGAAGTACTAGTATACGCAGCAATATAGTAGTAGTTAGATAGCTTAAAGTTCAATTAGCGCTAGCAGCGCACAAGGTTAACGCTAGTAGTAATAATAATAAAGTTAGTTTTTAGATATAGTAGTATTAGTAACTATAGTATTAAAATAAAAGTAAAGTTAATATATATAATTTAAATGTCTATTAAGCGCTATAAAAACCTGTTTAAATTATTTAAGGCGTAGTTAATAAGGTAGAAAACTTATCTTAGTATAACTACTATAGTTACTCTTAATACAATAGTTTTAATAACAATACTTAGTTTTTTTATAAATATTTTTTTACTTAGTGATATTTTATGTATAGCGTAAGCAAGTTATATATAAAGTAATAAAATTAGTAGCTTTTTTAAGCGCACTAAACGTGTATAGCTAAATATTTTATTAGTATTACTTTTTAATATACTTAAGGTTTAAGTAGTAAACTATAGTAAAAATTAAAGTTTATTATTAAAATACTTAGTACGTATGCTAAAGTTGCGTATTAAGTGCGTTAAGTAGAAAAAAATTTAAAGAAAATATACAAAAATAATTATTGTTACTATAGTAAACTTTACTTTGCATAAACTACTTATAATAATTATATACTCTTACTTTTACTTTGAAAAAAAATTTAAAAAATAAATAATAAAATTTATAAGTTACTATAATAATAATATAAAAACTTAAACTCTAAAGCTTACTATGCGTTAAATTTAGAGGTAATACGCGTCATAAGCGCACTTAAGTTGCACAAGAAATACGCTTTTATGTTGCTTATATATAGAAATAAAGGTTTTAGATTAAAGAGCTGCTAGGAAGTTAGCCTAGAGAGAGAGGTTCTATTATAGATAGTTGTGTAATAGCTAGTTCTGCTAAGCTCGCTTATTATTAGCTTCTCTACAGGCAATTGTGCTTATAAGCTGCTCTTTACCTGCAAGGAGACTAGCAGGTATTATTGCTTAAAATATACACACGTTATTATTTCGGAGCTATCTCTTACTATCCTCTGTGGTGTGAAGCAAGTACTATTGCCTAAAGCCACCCCTTACAACCTACTACTTTTTACTTTTATAATTTTTTATACTATATAGTACTATATATAAATAACTTACATACAAATAATATAATATTTAAACTATTTTTTTTCTTACTTAACACAGAGACTAATAGCTTATATTAAGTAAAGTTAGACTTTACTAAATTACTATACAACAAGCTCTAGTAGTAAATTATAAAGCTTACATTTAGTTTTGTTAAGCAGCCTTCTTAGTTAGTTAAAGAGAAGCTGTTGGCAGTAGCTTCTATAGTAATTAGGTAGACGCAAAGGTCAAATTCTGTTATTTATTAACACCTTATTAATGCGTCTAGTATTATAAATGCTAAGGTTATAATAAAAGTTATAAAAGGCTTATTAAGTAGCAAGTTTATTAAATATGTTACGCATGTTAATAGTCTAAGTGTAGTAATAGTATATTATTTTAATAATCTTCTTCTGCATAAATATAACTTTAGTAAAGAGACCTTGTAGTAGCTTTATAAAATGCAAAAGCGTATTAAAATATCTATTAAGCAGCTAAAATATAATAATAAGTAGAAGAATTTTATAAGTCGCCTATAAGAATAAAAGAGCTATATTTAGATAGTAATGCTATTTTTATATATTTACATCTAAGTATAGGCGCATGCTAGAAATGCTGCAACTGCAACACTGCTAAGATAGTAATAGAGACAACAGAAGTTGCAGTTATTAGTAAATAGTTATTAGTTAAGATAGTTAGTTAGAGAGATATTACGCATTTGTTTCTGTCTAAATATGCTAGAGCGACACACTAATTGCGTGCCGGTAATGCTAAACAAGGGGGCATAAGCCTAGATACTTATTGTTAGCATTAAATCTTTTTTTACTAAAAATGTGTCTACAAAATGTGTAGTTACATGAAAAGGTTGTCTTAAAAGGCCGAAGCCTAAACTAAAGTATAATTATACGTAAGTTCCTATTAAAAGCATAGTTTTAATTGTATAAATAGCTTTTTTGAAGCCTAACTTTAGGTGTACGCTTTTTAAAGTTATTTTCTCAATACCTACTAATAAGCCTTTTACTACGCGCTGTAAGTAAAATATTAGCTATATTTTATACTAAATTTCTTATAGTGTCTATTCTTTGCGGGTTCAGCTCAAGTACTTATTATATTAGCGGGTTTTTTTAGTCAATCTAGCTTCTTTAAATTAAGTTTATAATCATGCTATAGAAGCTTTCGAGCAATTTATTATTTTGGCGTAGTTACAGGAATATTAAACGCTTGACTTGTATATTTTGTATTGTTTAACGTGTTAGATTGTGTAGCTTTAACAGGAAATAAAAAAGTGTTTTTATTATAGACAGGCTGTACGTTGCGTTGTAATAGCATCGCGTGTAATAGATATAGAGTAGTTAAAGTTAATAAAGGCGCGCCGTATGCTTAAATCGCGCCGCTTGTATGTAAACTACGTTATTGGCTTCGGCCTTTTGAGACAACCTTTTGATGTGACCACACATTTTATAGACACTTTTTTAGTAAAAAATAATTTATTGCTAACAACAAGTATCTAGGCTCATGCCCTCTTATTTAGTATTGCTAGCACGCAATTAGTGTGTCGCATGTTTAGACAGAAACAAAGATGCGCAATATCCCTTTAACTAACTATCTTAACTAATAACTATTTACTAATAACTGTAACTTTTATTATCTCTATTGCTATTCTAGCAGTGTTGCAGTTACAGCGTTTTTAGCATGCGCCTATACTTAGATGTAAACATACAATAATAGCATTACTATTTAAGCATAGTTTTCTTATTTCTAAAGGCAACTTACGAAATTCTTCTACTTATTATTATATTTTAGCTGCTTAATAGATATTTTAATACGCTTTTGCATTTTATAAAGCTACTACAAGGTCTCTTTACTAAAGTCATATTTATGCAGAAGAAGATTATTAAAATAATATACTATTACTACACTTAGACTATTAACATGCGTAACATATTTAATAAACTTGCTACTTAATAAGCCTTTTATAACTTTTATTATAACTTTAGCATTTATAATACTAGACGCATTAATAAGGTGTTAATAAATAACAGAATTTGACCTTTGCGTTTACCTAATTACTATAAAAGCTACTACTAACAGCTCCTCTTTAACTAACTAGGAAGGCTGCTTAATAAAGGTAAATGTAGGCTTTATAATCTACTACTATAGCTTTTTATATAGTAACTTAGTAAAGTCTAACTTTTCTTAATATAAGCTATTAGTTTTTATATTAAATAAGAAAAGAAATAGTTTAAGTATCATATTATTTGTATGTAAGTTATTTGTATATAGTACTATATAGTATAAGAAATCTTAAAGGTAAAAAGTAGTAGGTAGAGAGCTTTTATAAAGTATTGTAGGCTCTTGCTGCAGTAATATACGTGTTCTTACTTTCTTCTACCTCCTCTACTTCTATTGCAATTTAATTAGTAGAGGGCAGCTGCTTTTTACTTTTTTAGAAAACCCATTTTGACTACAACAACAACCACCACCTTTAATACCTTAAAAAAAAGTAAACTACGTTATATAATAAATAAGATTTTTTAATAGTATAATTTTAGAAATTATATTATATCTGTGAAGATTTTCCTTAGAAAATCTAATAGTTGGTTCTCGGGGAGTAAATAAGTGCGATAGACAGGGTTAGTGTAATAGCACAATTAGTAGATCGTTATAATATCACAAGAGGTTAAGAATATAGTATAATTCTTAGATTAAATACAAGAGTCTCGTACAAGGTTAAACACAATAAGCTATAAGGGCTTAGTATCTATTACTATATACTAAGTAATAGCCTTAATAGTTATAATTACTTTTCGTAATAGTTGTAATAGATGTAATTGCTTCTAGCAATAGTGTGCGTGACCTCCTATTAATAGTCCTTAGCGTAGTAATTAGTTACGTAACTACCCGCTGCAGTAGCCTTGTAGGTTAGCTGTTTAGTTCCTTGTTAGTTAGTTATAGTAGTTTTCTATAAAACTTAAGTTTATAGCTAGATTATAACACTATCCTCCCTCTCTAAAAATTTCTTCTTAGATTACCTAATTTTGTATATTGCTTAGCTTATAAGCAGAGATGCCCTGCACGCTGTTATAAGCTTTAAAACCTACTATATTATCTAATTCTTATATATACTAAATCTGTCTTCTCTAAGAGATTTTTAAATATTAATTTTATTTCTAACTTTGCTTGTAATAAGTGTTTTGTTAATAACTAGCCTTATTATATTATGCTAAATTTCTTTCTAAAATCTGCAGAATGTACACGTCTAGGCTAAGCATATATAAATACATTTTCAGCTGCTCTAAGTAAAACTTACAAAGAGTATTAAGCAAAAGTAAATTTAAATGAAAAGTAATTACTTAAAGTAATTGCGCGTTTGTTACAAGACTAAATATACAAACGCAGGCTAATAAGTATATATAAATTTTTTTTACATTGCATTAAAGCTAGAAGTAGAAAGTAAGAACATTAATATAAAGTCTGTAGATTGTCCTGCAGCATCTATTAGTATTGCGTACTCGCTAATAATATAGTCTACTCTAGGTAGTATAAACAATGCAGTTGCTTTGCTAGGTGTTAGTAGTACTATACTTAAGGCTAGTAGTAGTTTATAAAGTATATTGATTTATTTTATTCTTACCACTCTAACGTTGCAACATAGTAGCATAGTAGTAATATTATAGTAGGTTATATTTCTTAGTGTGTATATCTAACGTCCTTAGTTTATTTCCTTATATAGTTATAGTATTTTTACAATATTTGTTTACAGTTTGTTAGGTTTTTATCTCGTTTCTATATGTTATTGCTGACTAAGTAGCCTAACTATTTAACTAAGTATTTTTTACTATTGTTTTACATTTAGTATAACAAGATTTTTTAAACGTTGGATTTGTATTCTTCTTCTATTTTGTAATAAAAAGTTTCCTAAAGTAGCGTCTCTAGATCTGCTAGTTCTAATATGTTAATATAGAATCTTAAGTAGGTTTTTACATTTAGTAGAAGGTTAAATATGTATGTAACTAGTCCTTTTTAGTCTAAAATCAAAATTAGTCTAACCTTAATATAATTAAGTCTTTTACTAGGTTGTTTAGTGCAGAAACCTTCTATAAGCAAATATACTTTATCTCTCTTCTTTAGCTAAGATGCTATTTTTTATTTCTAGTTAATATATAAAATACTTTAGCATTATGCTTTCTTAAGTATTATCTTGCGTAACTCGTGTCCTGTCTTTAGCTTATTAGTAGTAGCAATAGCTTCTTTTATTTTCTAACTAAGAAATATACGTATAAAGAGATTTCAAGTGTCTCTTATAGTTGGCATAAAATTAAGTTTGCTCTATAAATTTTAAAAGCTTGTTATTGTATACTATTTGTGCTATAAGTAGTAATAGTACCTAATTATTCTGTTTTTAATCAAAATATATTCTAAAATGGGCTTTTATTATGTCATTAATTTACTTGGTCTGTCTATTTATTTGCAGGTAGTAAGCTGTAGATAGCGTTTATTTTATTCTAATTGCAGCAAGTAATGTTGTCTAAAAGTTTGAAGTAAAAAGCTTATCTTTATTACTATTAATTAACTTTAGTATGCTATAGTATTAATGTGGGAGCTGAGAAGGAGCAATGGTTTAATCACCTAAGTGGAAAATAAGTGTATTAATCAACTAAGTGCTGCAACAAAGTGTCCAATAACTACTAAAGAGACATAAGATAATCTGCCCCGTTTATATAGACGCTAGCGGGGCCGTCATGTGAACAGCTTACTTAGGCTGGTAAATGGGTATAGGTTGGGTTGTGGTTGGAGTCTGACGTAAGCTAATCTAACCCCAACCCAACCTATACCCACGCTAAGTTACGCTTAGCGTGGGTATAGGTTAGGTTGGGGTTACACAGACTAGTAGTTGTAGTTGTAGTTAGGTTGCACAGACTAGTAGTTGTAGTTGTAGTTAGGTCGTATCGACTAGTAGTTGTGGTTGTGGTTACGCGCACAGACTATAGGTATAAGTTAGGTTGTGGTTAGGTTGTGGTTAAGTTGTAGTTACGTGCTATTTATAGTAATAAATAGCTGTGTTAAACAGGTAAGATTAGGAGAGATAAGCTAAGTAAGTACTAGTTTAGTTACAACTACGACTACTAGTCTGTGCAACCTAACTACAACCACAACTACTAGTCTGTGCGACCTAACTACAACTATAACTACTAGTCTGTGCGACCTAACCATAACCACAACTACTGGTCTGTGCGACCTAACCACAACTACAACCACTAGTCTGTGCGACCCTAACCCAACCTATACCCACCCGTGGGTACCCACGACCTATTTACCAGCCTAAGCTTACTAGGATCACCTGATTGACAGGGTGATCCGCGTGTTAATACTCTAACACACCCCCTAGGTTAGTAAAAAACTATTATTAAAAGCTATAAGTAAGGAGTTAATCCTTACTAAATTAATGTTGTTTATAAAGAGCTCTTTATATAATCTTGTCTCTACTACCTAATCTTTTATCTTCTTTATAATATTGTAATGTTGTTTTAATTAAGTACGCAGCGGTTGAACACGCGGATCATCTGGTTGATCAGGTGATCCTGGTAAGCTGCTGCACGTGACGGCCACGCTAGCACCTATATAAGCGGGCTAGATCGTCTTATATCTTTTTAGTAGTGATTGGACACTTTGTTGTGACCCTTAGTGATCAATACACTTATTTCACTCCATTTAATCAATATTAGTTGTCTCTTCTCAGCTCCCACAGCAGCTTAGTTTTATTCTAATATTAAAACATTAGAAAGACCCTAAAAATTGCGTAATCAGCCTATACATAATTACTACAAATACTAATTACGTCTACTATCTCTCTTAAACCTTTAGCCTTACTATAATACTAATTACTAAGTCTTTCTAATCTTTACTATACTATTACTATAGTAAGCCTTGTTGCTTTACTATTCTCTTACTAATTAGCTACCAATTTCTCTAGTATAGTCTACTTATAATAGAAACAAGTATAAGTGTTGCTTAAAAAATTATTATTAATAGTGTAATTATTGCTTAAAAGGCCTGCGCTAGTAATGTAAAAATATTGCTAAGTATTACACGCGCTAAAGCCTATTTAATGATAAAATTTTATAAGCAGCTAATTTTTAAAATAATAAAAGTTAGTTACTTTTACTTATTAATCTGTACGCGCATTGCAAGACGTCTAGTAGGTTAGCTTAAAGACTAATTTAATTGCCTATTAAATTAAGTCTACTATAAAGCTTTATTTGAATTTGAATTAAACTAAGAGCTTAACTAAAAAATTAAGCTAGCGTAAAAGCAAAACTATTTGAAAGCTTATTTATGAGTTAAGTTAAATTACTACTTAAGCAACGTTAAGATAATAGTAACACAACAACAGCAATAGCCTATATACGCTTATTAAGCTATTTACAAGGCGCAACGCGCTTTTATCTACTTAAAAAAAGGTGCCTACTAGCTTTTTAAGGATTGCTGCTAATCTATTACATTTTTACATGCTGCCTTATAAGCGCTATATAATAAAATGCTTAATAGTTTATACACTAAGTGCTGCTTTAATTGCGTTTAGACTAGCAGTGAGAGTAGCACTTACAGAGGGGTGACAAAAAAAAGAAATTAAAAAAGTTATTATTTTTAAAGCTTTATATTTCAATAACTACAAGGGCTATACTAGAAAGAGTTAGTGATTTGGAAAGCCAAGAACCTCTTCTTTAGGATAGGCTGCTTAGTAAGTTGCTTAGCTAGCATGATTGCTCTTAGTCTTCGCAGTGAAAATACAGGTTTAAAAACTTAAGAATTTATTACAATATAACTTATTTTTTAATGTGTAAAAATCACTATAATTTACATATAATAGATATTACAAGCTAATCTTATTCTAGTAGAAGTTTAAAAGTATTAGTAAGATTTACTGTAAAGTAGTAATAGAGAGCTAGTTTTTTAAGTTTTTTCTTAATAAATAACTATAATTGCGTACTAATACTGAGTATACTAGCCCTTGGCTTCTTTTACTTGCAAATCACGCCTTAGCAATAATAGAATACAATTATTAATTAACTTTTAAGGTAGTTAATCTTATTCCTCCTTTATAATAGCCTTACAGGCTGCTATACTTCTTTTATTATTTCCTATACCTAAAGAAGCAATAGGCCTTTTAGCTAAAGCGTTTTTTAGCAAAGCTTACACGTTTTTTATAAAGTTTAGATTAAGACTATAGGCAGGATGCTTAAAAAGTAATATCTTATTTCTAGAAAACTAAGATAAAATTTCTAGAGTTTTATAAATCTTAGCGTTATCCTACTAAAACCTTTAGCCTATATAGAAATTAGTAAGGTGCTTAAATATATAGGAAAAAACTCTAACCTTATAATTTAAATATAAAGTAATAAGCTTTTAAATAGAAAAATAAAGTATATATAACTTACTTTTTTTTATTATAGGTTTAACTATAGGAATTAGGATCTTTTTAATGTAGTCTAAATTCCTAAAAAGAGTAGTAATTAGGGAGCTTTTAATTACTACTAGTTTAGATTTTTCACCTATCTAAATTGCACCCCAAACTTAAATAGAAATATCTTGACCAATAACTAGATTAGTAAGTATTCTAAAAATAGATTACAATAATAAAAATATTATAAATATAATATAGTTTATTATTTAATTATTAGAGTTTTTTAGAACTTACTTATATTTGTTGTAGAAACGATTTTCTTTCCTATTCTATTATGTGCTTTGTTTAACAGTATTTTGTCCTAGCACTGTGCTTACGCTTAATAGCAAACTTGTTTAAAAATACAACTTTATAAAAGTTTATATTTTTAATGTTTTTAAGTATTTGCTTAGCGTAAATAAAACAATTATAAGCTTTTTTAGTGTCTAAAGTTGTTTTTCTTAAGAAATATGAATAGAATAGTTCTCTTTTTTAAAAAGCGTTATACGCTTTTAATTAAAAATTTTTTACTTTTTTCTTTTAAAGAATGTTAAATTGTTTTTTTAGGGCTTCTTGTAAGGTCTCTATTAGGCACTCTTTTTTTTTTTTTTAAGATCTTAGTCGGACAACCTTGTTTAGAGCTAATAATAGATAAAAGAGCGTTCTTTTTTTGTTTAATTTAATAAAGAGTATTGTAAATACTTTTAGAAGGCTTTATTAGTATATTACTAATAAAGAAGATAGATTTGTTGTGTAAATATAAAGTATAAACTTGTTGTTTAAATTAAGCGAGATTGCTAGCTATAGAAGAGATAATATAAAAATAGAAAGTTAGAATAAACAAGAGGAGTAAAAATACTATATTTTATTTCCAAATTACTTACTCCTTTTAGTATTGCCCTTCTAGTCATTAAAATATAACGCTTTGAAAACTATAACTTTTTTGATTTCTTTTTTTTGTCACCCTACTGTAATATAGTAGTTTTTTATTTTATATGTACTATACTTTTCATACTTATCTTGCTAATTATTTTTTAGCTATATATAAAAATATAAAAATAAGTTTTTAATTATTTGAGCTTCTTGCTTAGAATACTAACTAGTTTCTAAGAATAAAACAGTAATTTGTACCCTGTTAACAAGTATATGCTGCTTAGCAATGTTATTACTTAATATAAAAAAATAATAGCAGTATTACGTTTACTAAAAATCGTTTTACATTTAAGCATTATAATAAAAATTACTGCGCTTAAGAGATGTTGTCTTCCGGTCTTGCTACTTAGCTTTTACTACTTACTCCTGCTCCTGCTCTAGTAAGCGTTTTTAATTTAGGATATGATACTAAGGATTATTTACGCTAGACACAGCTTACTTAGTATGCTATAAGTTTAAATTAAAGTTATTTTTCCAAACAAGAGCTTTGTAATACATAGTTTTATAGTACTTATACTTCTAGTTAAACTGCGTGGCATCTTACTTCATAGTAGGCTTTAATTAATAATAGAAAAAGCAATAGCAGCGTTTTCTACATTAATTAAATTTTTAAGAATAGCATACTTACAGAATACTGTCCTTTTCTTGTCTATATTGCTGCGCTCTTACTGCTTGTTGCCCTAATTGCTATACAACTTCATTATATAGGCATAAGTATACAAGGGTACGCCAACAATTATCCTACTAATCTATGTATAAAAGTAATAAATAAGATTCGCGTCTTTATGCTGCTTGCCTTTAGACTCTTGCTATTTAAGCTAAAATAGCTAATAATACGCTTAAGCTTGCTAAGGCTTAAAAGGCTAAATAATGTTGCGGATTCAATCTCTAGGCCTAATTGCTGCTTGTTCTACTATTAACTCAGAGGTAGAGGTCTCTGTCTTCTACTTGTTTGTAGTAGACTCAGAGGCAGCCTAATAGGCTTATAACCTAGAGATTAAGGAGGAGGTGCGGAAGTAGGACAATAAGAATACGAGAAATAAATAGAGATCAAGGGAAAAAAGTAATTTAAGTCTTATTATTGTATTATACAACTGCTTAATTAAATATTGTTTCTCTCTTAAGAACTCTCTCTTAGTTTCTAACTACAAGCCAAACTACAGTATATATACCTATTACTTATATTCTAGAAAGATCTGTACTTACGCAATAGCTTGCGTAGTAGATAGTGCAATATCTTGCAATCTTATGTAATCTTACGTAATAGATTGCGTAGTTGCTGTAGATTAATTCATAACAATAATAAGTTGTACTAGTAGCGTAATAGCTTCTAGTAATCAATTGATCGTAGGTTGATTGTAGATGTTAGAACGCAGCCCTGCACTACTACGCCAAAACAACCAAAAGGTATATATGATTAGTGAACTACTGATCATTGTGCAGGATAGTATATATTTCCTTCTTTATAGCGCTTGTCCTCAAGCGCTGCTCTTTAGCATACGCTAACGTCCTCTAGACGTAGGCCCTATCTACGTTAAGCCCTTTTTAGGGCTGTAACGCAGGCCTTCTTAGCACAAGCCTATAACAGACAGGCAGGTACTAGACCCTCTAGCAGCTTACGATATAAGTGTATCTTAGCCTACCTAGCCGGCTTATGCTGAACTGACCTTGTGGGGAATTGAACTACCAGCCTCGGCTACCTCTCGGCGGTATTCTTAACTTGCCACGTCAGCAGTTCACTGATTATAATGTTAGAACGCAGCCCTGCACCACTACGCTAAAACAACCAAAAGGTATATATGATCAGTGAACTACTGATCATTGTGCAGGATAGTATATATCGTCAAGGTTGCCTAGGCCTTATCTGACAGTAGATTCCAGGTGTGATTTTGAGCACCTAGATCCTGTGGAGAAACAGCTAAGTAGCTTAATCTCCAACAAATAAGACTTGCTAATAAAGTCTAGTTAGTATAATAATGTTAATACTTACTAGTAAGCTTATTTTTAGTTCTTGTTTTTCTGCTTGTGTAGCTTTTAATCTCCTGCTTATCCTAAGCAGTTAATAAGAGACTTAGCTTAGTATATACAGAGGGGTGACAAAAGAAAAGAAATCAAAAAAGTTATAGTTTTCAAAGCTTTATAGTTTAGTAACCAGAAGGGCTAGGCTAAAAAAAGTTAGTGATTTGGAAAGCCAAGAACCTCCTCTTCAAGATATGTTGCTTAGTAAGCTGCTTAGTCAGCACAATTGCGCCTGTAATCTCGCTTAAAATATGTTGACTATCTTTATATTATCTCCTCTATGGCTCGCAATCTCTCTTAATTTGAACAACAAGTTTATACTTTATATTTACACAACAAATCTATTTCTTCTATTAGTAATATACTAGAAAAGCCTTCTAAAAGTATTTACAATACTCTTTATTAAATTAAATAAATAAAAAACGCTTTTTTATCTATTATTAGCTCTAAACAAGGTTGTCCTTCTAAGATCTTAAAAAAAGCAAAAAGAGTGCTTATAGAGACCTTACAAGAAGCCCTAAAAAAACAATTTAACGTCTTTTAAAAAAAAATAGTATAGATCTTTTAATTAGAAGTGTACAACGCTTTCTAAAAAAAGAGAACTATTCTACTTATATTTTTTAACTATATTATATCTATAATATTTTTATTATTTTAATCTATTTTTAGAATACTTACTAATCTAGTTATAGGTCAAGATATTTCTATTCAAGTTTAGGGTGCAATTTAGACAGGTAGAAGATTTAAACTAGTAGTAGTTAAAAGCCCTTTAATTACTACTTCTTTTAGAAATTTAGACTATATTAAAAGATTCTAATTCTTATAGTAAAACTTGCAATAAAAAAAGGTAAGTTATATATACTTTATTTTTCTATTTAGAGGCTTATTACTCTATATTTAAATTATAAAGTTAAAGTCTTTTTTTATATAAATAAGCATTTTACTAACTTCTATATAGGCTAGAAGTTTTAGTAGGATAACACTAAGATTTATAAAACTGTAGAAGTTTTATCTTAGTTTTCTAGAAATAAGATATTACTTTTTAAGTATCCTGCTTATAGTCTTAATCTAAATCTTATAGAAAACGTGTAGGCTTTGCTAAAAACTGCTTTAGCTAAAAGGCCTATTGCTTCTTTAGGTATAGGAAACAATAAAAGAATTATAGCAGCCTTTAAGGCTGCTATAAAACTATTATTACTAAGGCGTTATTTGCAAGTAAAAGAAGCTAAAGGCTAGTACACTAAGTATTAGTATGCTATTGTAGTTATTTATTAAAAAAAAACTTAAAAAACAAGCTCTCTTTTATTACTTAACAGTTTATTTTACAATTACCTTTAAACTTATGCATAAAGAAGATTAGCTTGTCTAATCTATTATATGTAAATTATAGCGATTTTTACACATTTAAAAAAAAGTTATCTTGTAATATATTCTTAAGTTTTTAAGCCTATATTTTCACTGCGAAGATTGAGAGCAATTATGCTAGCTAGGCAGCTTACTAAGCAGCCTATTTTAAAGAAAAGGTTCTTGGCTTTTCAAATCACTAACTCTTTTTAGTATAGCGCTTGTAGTTATGGAGATATAAACTTTTGAAAACTATAACCTTTTTGATTTCTTTTTTTTTTGTCACCCCTCTGTAAATGCTGCTACTTAATATATATTCTTTGCTTATTATTTATTATTTCTTATAATTAAGTATTTAACTGCTATAAGTAAAGTAACTACTTGAACTTCTTAAACTATAATTAAGTAAGCAACTTAGTTAGTTTATTAGCTAGCATAATTGCTATTTTTAAGTACTTAACTTAAAACAATTTTTTAGCATATTTCTGCTATAGCTATATGTTTTGTTTATTTACATGTCTTAATTAAGTGCTAATCTGCTTATTTTGTCTAATTATAAGCTTAATTGTTTATTAATTATTATACTAGACTTTCTAGACGTCTTCTAGACTAAGAGACAGCTTACAAAAACTGTGTTTAAAGGCTATAGTATCTTTAGTAGTATGCTTAAAGATAAGTAGCTTAGCCTTAGTAGTTAACGTAGTTACTGTAGTCTGCTAAGCTGCCTTCTAAAATATTAGACTACTATATAGAATAGCTATATATCTATTTATTTTTTAAGGTGTTAAAGGTGGTGGTTGTTGTTGTTGTTGTAGTTAAATTAGGGTTCTAAAAAAAAGTAAAAAGCAGCTACCCTCTACTAATAAATTGCAAAAGTAAAAAACAAAATCGTGTGTAGTTAATGAGATTTGAAAAGTAGGTAGATAAGTTCTAGAAGGAAAGCTTAGACTACTAAGCAATAATTACGGTTAAAAAATTTGCGAAAGTACTAAAAAACAACACTAGTTAAAACGTGTCTAACGGCAATTGCTAGCCTATAACTAACAACAGGAATACAGTAAGATTGCAATATAACTCTAATATAATACAATAAAAGAAGGAAAGAACACGTACGTACTACAGCAGGAGCCTATAATATTTTATAAAGCTACTACTTCTTACCTACTACTTCTCACTTTTTAAACAGCACTATATAGAAATAATTTGGACATAATATACTATGTTATAATATAGCGTATAACCTCTGCAACAAGTATCTCCTAAACTTTAACTTTTATTTAACGACAGGAAGCTTTCCTATTATATGCCTAGCCTGTAAACTAGTTTTAGCTTAAGCTAATTATATAGACACTTAAGTTTATTACGTATTTATAAACTTTGCTTTTTTAAAACTACATAATTATAATTCTTACAAATAACTCTTAAATCTGCTATATTATTATATATGTATAAAATATTAAGCCTTAACTAAGCCAGTTGTAGAAGAGATACAAGATTTATAAAGTATTTACTAATACTAGTAAAGTACTTAAAATACTTTACTTTAGTATTTTTCTTGTTTTGTAAATTGTGTAAAGGCTAAGTAAAGAAACTATTAACAAGTTAGGCTAGCTAAACATAACATTAAAATAGCAATAAAAAAGTAAAAAGTAAAATAGAAAAATAGGCGTTTTGTTTTTATATGTATAAGTTAGAAAGCAAAGTAATAATAGTGCTACTTCTTTGTTTTATCTAAGAGTACCTAGAAGTAAAACCTAAATATAAGTAAACAGTATAGGCGGCATAGGCGGCATAAGAGCAGAATAGAGCACGTTAAGTTAGAAGGCAATTTGCATCTTTATCTTACTTTTCTTTGTTTCTGTCTAAACATGCAACACACTAATTGCGTGCTAGCAATACTAAATAGGAGGGCATAAGCCTAGATATCTGTTGTTAGCAATAAACCTTTTTTTACTAAAAAGGTGTCTACAGAATGTGTAGTTACATTAAAAGATTGTCTTAAAAGGCCGAAGCCAAGTAAGCTATTTAGAAGTAAAAGTTTAGATATTGGTGTTCTAGTCCGTGCGGATCTGACCCAACCCTAACCCAACCTATACCCATTTACTAGCCTATTCCTAAGTAAAATATTTTTAAGCACTATTACTTATATTTTAGAGTATAAGTTAAAAATAGAAACATAAACCTTATTTCAAATTTCTAAAATCTTTATAGAGAAAAGTTTTATATTTATATAAGGAATAAATATTTTCAAAACCAAGCTATGTTAAACTAAAGTAAAATTCTAGACTTATAGATTTAGGCTTTTAGGCTCTAAAGCTTTACAAATTTTAAAAACATTGTTAACATTTAAAAAAAAAGTTATAGCTACTTACATATTACAGATTTGCTTAGATGTAAGGGGTGGCTTCAGGCAATAGTACTTGCTTTACACCACAGAAGATAGTAAGAGATAGCTCTAGAATAATAACGTATGTATATTTCAAGCAATAATACCTGCTAGTATCCTTGCAGGTAAGGAGCCCCTTATAAGTATAATTACAGGTAGGCAAGCTAACAATAAGCGAGTTTAGCAGACCTAGTTAACAAGCAACTATCTATAACAGAGCCTCCCTCTTTATACTAGCGTCCTAACAGCCTTAAATTAACTCTCTAGACTATATAAGAATAGTTTAGTAAAAAGGGCGTGTTACTTACAGCTTAAGTGCTCTTAAAACGCATATTACTTACAGTTTAAGCGCGTAACAAGCTTTAAGCTTAGTTTTTATAGCGTTGTTATAGTAACCTTTAAATTTATTGTTTATTTCTTAAAATTTTTAAAGGTAAAAGTAAGAGTATATAATTATTATAAGTAGTTTATGCAAAGTAATATTTGCTATAGTAATAAAGAAAATTTCTAGTATATCTTTTATAATTCTTATTTTAATTAATATACTTAATACGTAACTCTAGCGCACTTACTACGTAACTAAATAATAAGCTTTAATCTTTATTATAGTTTACTATCTAAATTTTAAGTATATTAAGAAATTCTACTTATAAAATACTTAGCTATATAAGTTTAGCGTACTTAAAAAAGCTATTAATTTTATTACTTTATATATAACTTACCTGTGTTGTATATAAAGTATTACTAAGTAAAAAAAGATTTATAAAAAGACTAAGTATTATTATTATAACTATTATACTAAAGGCAAATATAGTAGTTATACTAAATTAAGTCTTTTTATTTTATTAACTATACTTTAGCTAATCTAGATAAGTTTTTAAAGCACTTAATAAGTATTTAAATTATTTATACTAACTTTGCTTTTGTTTTAATACTATAGTTACTAATACTAATATTCTAAGAACTAACTTTACTATTATTACTACTAGCGTTAAGCTTATATAATGCTAGCGCTAATTTAACTTTAAGCTTTTTAACTACTACTGCGTTACTGCGTATACTAGTATTTTTTTAAAAGTTTTTACTTAAAAACTAATAACCTTGCTTTACTACTTAAGCTTAATTTTAGTAGAGTAGTGCTATATAGTAGCTACTTTTAAATTAATTGCTAGATATATAGCTAAGATTGCTAGTCTTACTAATAATAATAAGGATAATAATAAGAGCTTAGGTAATAATAATATACTACTTTTTAAGCGCGCTCTAGGCGCAGGTAGCACACATAATAGTAGTACTAAAAGTAGTAGTAATAATATAAGTATTAATAATAAAGTATGTGCTAGTAGTAAAGAAATTTTTAATAATAAGTAAAAGTAAATTATTTTTATACTTATAATTTTATTTATTTAAATACTTAATTTACGCTCTAAGTATATAATAATAATATTGAGTATATTTTTTTAGTGCACTTAAAATATAATAATTTTTGCTTATGCTTATATTTCTTAATTAGTTCTTTTATATTCTTAAACTGTAATACTAAAGTCTAAGTATTTTATAATTTATTATAGCTTTTTTATTGCAGCTAATACTCTAGCTAGCTATTCTTAATCTATTTCTTTAATATTTTTTTAACTTTCTAAATTTTTTTACTCTTAGAGCTAATTTTTAGTGCCTAAGTATTGTTTTTTTAACTACTACATAATTTTTATTGTTTTAGTAAAAAGATATAGAAGATATTATAAATATAATAGTAAAGTAGTAGTTATAGTTAGTAAGCTTATATTTTAACTACTCTTTATACTTAAAATAGTTTAATAAACTTGCTAGAAAGCTTTTTACTAAGTTAGTAAGCTAGGTTAATATTCTTTGTGCTAAAGTAATGTCACGGATAGTTGCGTGTTGACTGGGTCCGCCAAACTCGCTTATCGTTAGCTTGCCCACTAGCAATTGTGCTTATAAGGGGCTCCTTACCTGTAAAGATACCTGCAGGTATTATTGCTTAAAATATACACACGTTATTATTTTAGAGCTATCTCTTACTATTTTCTATAGTGTAAAGCAAGTACTATTGCCTAAAGCCACCTCTTACAGAATAATACCTTCTCCTACAGGCTAATAGTCTAGAGATAGCTCTCTTAACGTAATCTAACACTTAAAGCAATTAAAAAAGTTAGAGCTCTGCTATATTTAAACTCTCTAATCCCCCTTAAACTCTATTAAGGCCTGCTACACCTAAGGAGCCTAGGGAGCGCATCTAAGGCGCACCTGCAACGCTTAAAGAGCGTATTAACACTATAAAAAAGCAACGTAATAAACTTTAATTCTTACAATAATTATAGGAGTTAGAAGAAAAAGTAGCACAACTAGAAGAGGTTAAATAAAAAGGAATTTTAAATATACTAACACTACTAACTACATTATTCTGTGCGCAGAACGCACTTAAAGCAATACTTACTACATATACGTAACGCGCGTTAAAACTTAAAGACCTAGCTAAATACTAAAGTAAAACTTTTAAAGAATATTATAAGTTTACTTATTCTTATAAAGTAGCGTTTTAGCTACTGCTATAAGAATTTAAAAGAGATAATAATAAAGTAATTTAAATAATATAGTATTTTAAAGTAGATTCTTAAAAGCTTTAGTATGCTTACTATAAGTGTTTTTTTAAAGTAAAGGGAGAAGTGCTAAATTAAAACTACTTTAAGTAATATATACTTAACTTACTTTTAGACTTTATTAACTATAGCCTTAAAGCAGCAACTGCGCATACGTACGCTATACAGTAAGAAAACTAAACTATTTAATTATTTACAACTTATTTTAATGTCTTTAAAAATTCACTTTTAATATATACTAAGGTATAAAGAGTCTAGCACCTTTTTATAAAACTAAAGCCTAAACTATAGCGCATAATTACTAACTACTATTAATTTTTTACAACTAGAGAAGACCTTATTGCGCTTAGATTTATACTTAAGCAGAATTTACGTAGAGTACCTATTACGTATAATCTACTTTACTAAAGTACTTTTATAAAGAAAAAAAAAGAATACTTCTTTACAGCTACTACACTAGACGCACCTAAAAAGTATAAAAATAGTAACAATGTTACATATTTTAAGTGCTAGAAAAAAGAATACTACGTTAATAAGTACTAAAGCAATAATTCTAATAAGGTCCTAGTTAAAATAAACTAAATAAAAAAAGGTTAAGCTTTGCTGTAAACTTAAAGTTAGTAAGGCGCGTGCTAATAGATATTTTACTAAAAATGCAGCGCATGTGTTACGCACGTTTAGCAACTAAAGTAAAAAAAGAACTTTAAGTTATTTTAGATTTATAAGTAGATGTTAGCTTTATTAGTTAAAAAATAGCTATAAAGATAAATTTAAAACTTATTTAGAATGCAGAACTTTTTTGCCTAAGTTAAATTAGACCTTAAAGGCAAAATATATATGTAGTATATAAGCTTTAGCTGCGCTTAATAAATAATAATAGTATAGAGCGTATTACAGAAGTTACTGCGTATAGAGTAGACAAATAAAGAGCACTACTACTACTTAGCAACTTTTTCTTAAGCTAAGAAGGTATTTGTATTAACTGCAGAAAGTAGATGTAGCAATAGAAATATATAAAGGCAAATATTAACTTAGTAGCTACTAAGGCATTTTTAAAAAACATAAGACTTATAAATTTAAAAGCTTACTTCCTAGAAGTACTTTAAAGTAATAGCGCATGTATTAAGCCTAAGGTATACGTAGTAAACATATTTATAGCGCAAGTGCAGCGTATACTTAATATATTATAAAATTATGCTAATATTTTTAATAATAAAGCTGCTAAAACTTTTCTATAGCTAAAAAGCTTAGATTATGTAATCTTTATTTAATAAGAAAAAGAACTTCTTTATAAGCCTCTTTATACTCTCTTTTCTTATAAGCTTTAAGTACTTTATAAATATATTAAAGAAGCACTGCGTAAGAAATAGATTTGCTATAGTACTAGCCTTGCAGGTGTACTAATACTATTTATACTAAAGAAAAATAAAACCTTTTGCCTTTGCGTAGATTATTAAAGCCTTAACGCTGTTATAATAAAAAATTATTACCTACTTCCCCTAATTAGAGAGACACTAGACTGCCTGTTAGGCATATACTACTACACAATATTAGATCTTAAAGACACCTACTATTATCTAAGGATTAAAGTAGGAGATAAGTAGAAGACTACTTTTAGGATATAATATAGACATTTTAAATATTTTATTATGCTTTTTAGGCTTATAAATGCCTTAGTAAGTTTTTAAGCTTATATTAATAAAGCTTTAAGAGGGCACTTAGATTATATTTGTGTAGTTTATTTAGATAATATTCTTATTTACACTTATAATAACAATATTGCGCTACACTAGCGTGCTATACGCGCTATACTTAACTTTTTATAAAAAGTAGAGTTATATGTAAATCTTAAGAAGTACATATTTATTTTAAACAAAGTTTATTTTCTAAGATTTATTATTACAAGAAGTAGCATTTATGCAGATCTAGCGCGTATTGCTACTATTAAGTAATAGCCTACACCTACTAGTATTAAGGAGCTGTAGTTCTTTCTAGAATTTATAAATTTTTATTAGCGTTTTATTAAGAACTATACTATAGAAACAGCACTTCTTATAGATATTTTAAAAAAGAAATAAGTGTTCTACTAAAATAAGAATATATATGCTGCCTTTATAAGGCTAAAGTAATGCTTTATATATACGCTTATCCTGCGTTACTTTAAAAATACACGTATAATTTATGTTAAAATAAATACTTTAACTTTTGCTATATTAGGCATATTATCTTAATTATTTAAAAATAAAAAGTAGTATTTTATTGCGTTTTACTTATAAAAACTATAAAACGCTAAGCTAAACTATAAAGTGTATAACTTTAAACTTTTAGCTATTGTACAAAGCTTTGAGAAATAGTAGCACTACTTAAAAGGCGCTTAATATACTATTTAAGTGTTAACTAATTATAACAACCTGCGCTCTTTACGCGCTATATAGAAGCTAAACTAGCGTTAAACACGCTAGGCTCTATATTTAAAGGCTTTTAATTTTAAAGTTAAATACTGCCTAAGGCGTATAAACCCTGCAGACAGACTATTAAAAAAAGTAAATTATAAATAAAAGAACTTATTATTAACTTAATTATTGCCTATACTGCAGAATAAACTTCTAGCAAGGGTAGAGCATAGTAAAATAGAAAGTTTTATAACTCAGTATAGCTAGAAAGGTACATATAAGACGTATGTAGCTAATATTTATAAAATAGAGAGTATTTAAACTGCTAGTGCTATAAAGTGCACACTATGCGTACTACGCTCTCTAGCTAGAGTATTAGTTAGTAGCAAACTTGTAACAGTAGAGTTAGAAGCTCTAATAAATAAACTGCGCTAGTTATAATAAAAAAATACCTTTGCTTTATAGTAGGTTGTAGACTCTATATAAGTAGTATGCACTTAGAATAGTAGTAGCGCGTAAGTGTAGCGCGTTAATAATAAAGAAGTTCTAAGATATAAAGGTAGAATTTATATTTTACTAGAACAAGCTATTAGGCAGGAGATTTTATTATAGAGTTATAACACGCGTATAGCAGGTTATTTTAGTATATATAGAACTTATAAGCTTATTAGCAGGCTATATTACTAGCTAGAGCTAGGCTATAATATTTAAGATTACGTAAAGACCTGTGTAGTATACTAAAGAAGTAAGGCTCTAAGATATAGTTAGTTATTACTATTACTAGTTCTTAATAAGATATTTAAAGAAGTAAGCCTTAATTTTGTAATAAAGCTACTACTAGTAAAGAACAATAGTTTAAGTTGCGTGTTTAATGCAATTTTTGTAATTGTTAACTACTTTTTAAAAATAGCAATCTATATACTTATATTAAAAATATAGAATGCAAAACAGTTTGCAGAATTCTATTTTAAATATATTATTTTAAAATATAGAATTTAAAAGGGCATTATATCTAATTATAGTTTAATCTTTACTTTAGCGTTTTAGACAGAAATATACTACTAATTATAAGTAAAGTGCAGGCTAAGCATAGCTTTCTACCTATAAACAGATAGGCAAACTAAACGCTAGAACTAAATAATAAAGCAATACCTAAGGACATTTGCTTTAGAGAAACAAAATAATTAGATATTACTTTTACTAACTATATAATTTATATATAATAACTCTATCTATAAATTAATAAAGACAACACCTTTTTACGTAGTATATAGTAAGCATCTATTACTTATGTTGCCTTCTAAGAATAGCAGGCTAGAAGGGGAGGTACTAGACGCTGTAAATAGAGTGTAGCGTATGTACAGTGTACGTGCAATAGCAAAAGAATACCTCTTAGTAGTATAAGAATATTAACGCTAATACTATAATAAAAAATATAAACTAAAAATCTTCTGCTAAAAAGACTTAGTTCGCCTTAGTATAAAGAATATTAACTTAGCCTACTAACTTAATAAAAAGCTTTTTAGTAAGTTTATAGAACTATTCTAAGTGCAAGAAGTAGTAAAAACGTAAGCTTATTAACTATAACTACTACTTTACTATTATATTTACAATATCTTCTACGTCTTTTTACTAAAATAATAGGAATTACGTAGTAGTTAAGAAGATAATACTTAAGCACTAGAAATTAGCCTTAAGAGTAAAGAAATTTAGAAAGTTAAAAAGATATTAGAGAAACAGGTTAAAAATAGCTAGCTAGAGTATTAGCTGTAATAAAAAAGCTATAACAAATTATAGGATACCTAGACTCTAGCATTGCAGTTTAAGAATATAAAAAAAATAATTAAAGAATATAAGCATAATTAAAGATTATTATATTTTAAGCGCGCTAAAAGAATATACTAAATATTATTATTGCGCACTTAGGGCGTAAATTAAGTATTTAAATAAATAAAACTATAAGTATAAAAATAATTTTCTTTTACTTATTATTAAAAATCTTTTTACTACTAGCATAAACTTTATTATTACTACTTATATTATTACTACTACTTTTATTACTACTATTATGCGCGCTACCTACGCCTAGACTGCACCTAAAAAGTAGCACGTTGTTGTTGCCTAAGCTCTTATTATTATCTTTATTATTATTAGTAAGACTAGCAATTCTAGCTGTATAACTAGTAATTAATTTAAGAGCAGCTACTATGCAGCGCTACTTTACTAAAATTAAGCTTAAGTAGTAAAGTAAAGTTATTAGCACTTAAGTAGAAACTTTTAAAAAAGTACTAGTATACGTAGTAACGCAGTAGTAGTTAAAAAGCTTAAAGTTAAATTAACGCTAGCATTACGTAAGCTTAACACTAGTAGTAATAATAGTAAAGTTAGTTTTTAGAATATTAGCATTAGTAACTGCAGTATTAAAATAAGCATAAAAATAGTATAAATAATTTAAACACTTATTAAGTGCTTTAAAAACCTATTTAAATTAGCTAAAGCGTAGTTAACAAAATAAAAAAACTTACTTTAGTATAACTACTATAGTTGCCCTTAGCACAATAGTTATAATAATAATGCTTAGTCTTTTTATAAATTTTTTTTTATTTAGTAATATTTTATATGTAGCGTAGGCAAGTTGCATATAAAGTAATAAAATTAGTAGCTTTATTAAGCACGCTAAACTTATATAGCTAAGCATCTTATAAGTAGAACTTCTTAATATACTTAAGATTTAGATAGTAGACTATAATAAAAATTAAAGCTTATTATTTAGTTATATAGTAAGTGCGTTAGAGTTGCGTGTTAAATATATTAATTAAAATAAAAATTACAAAAAATATACTAAAAAATTTCTTTATTACTATAGTAAATATTACCTTGTATAGACTACTTATAATAATTACACACTCTTACTTTTACCTCTAAAAATTTTAAGAAATAAACAACAAATTTAAAGGTTACTGTAACAATACTATAAAGACTTAAGCCTAAAGCTTATTACGCGCTTAAACTACAGGTAACACACGTCTTAAGAGCACTTAAGCTATAAGTAATACGTGCTTCTTACTAAAACATCCTTATACAGTCTAGAGAGTTAACTTAAGGCTATTAGGACGCTAGACTAGAAGGGGAGGCTCTATCACAGATAGTTGCGTGTTAACTAGGTCCGCTAAACTCGCTTATTGTTAGCTTGCCTACTAGGTATTATTGCTTAAAATATACACACGTTATTATTCTAGAGCTATCTTTTACTATCTTCTGTGGTGTAAAGCAAGTACTATTGCCTAAAGCTACCCCTTACAAGTAAACTAAGTCTTTTTAGTAGAAGATCTTTAGTTTATATTTTTTATTATAGTATTAGCGTTAATATTCTTATGCTACTAAAAAGTATTCTTTTACTATTATATATATACTGTATATGTGCTGTACTTTATTTATAGCGTCTAGTACTTTTTTTTCTAGCCTACATCTCCAAAACTCGCAGCGATGCGCAGGTGCGAAGGTTTTGGTGTTCTAATTAGTCAGACCCAACTGTCAGCATTTTTACCAGCCTACCTACTATCTTTAGAAAGTAATACAAGTAATAAATACTTACTATATACTGCGTAAAAAAGTTTTATTTTTATTAATTTGTAGATAGAGTTGTTGTATGCAAATTATATAGTTAGTAAAAGTAACACTTAATTATTCTGTTTCTCTAAAGCAAATATCCTTAGGTATTACTTTATTATTTAGTTTTAGTATTTAGTTTATTTATTTATTTGTAAGTAGAAGACTGTGCTTAGCCTATGCTTTACTTATAATTAGTAGCATATTTCTATTTAAAATGCCAAAGTAAAATTTAAACTATAATTAAATATAATACTTTTTTAAATTCTATATTTTAAGATAATATATTTAAAATAAATTTTATAAACTGTTTTGCATCCTACGTTCTTAATACAAGTATATAGATTACTATTTTAAAAAAGTAGTTAATAAACACAAAAATTACATTAAATATGTAACTTAAACTGTTATTTTTTACTAGTAGTAGCCTTACTATAAAATTAAGGCTTACTTTCTTAAATATTTTATTAAGAACTAGTAATAGTAATAACTAACTATATTTGCTATATCTTAGAGCTTTACTTTTTTAGCATACTATATAGGTCTTTATGTAATTTTAAATATTATAGCCTAGCTCTAGCTAGTAATATAGCCTACTAATAAGCTTATAAGTTCTACATACGCTAAAATAACTTACTATACACGTATTATAATTTTATAATAGAATTTCCTACTTAATAGCTTATTCTAGTAAAATATAAATTCTACTTTTATATTTTAAAACTTTTTTATTATTAACGTGCTTTACTTACACGCTACTACTATTTTAAGTATGTACTACTTATATAAAGTCTACAACTTACTATAAAGCAAAAGCGTTTTTTTATTATAACTAGCGTAGTTTATTTATTAAAGCTTCTAACTTTACTATTATAAGCTTACTACTAACTAATACTCTAGCTAGAAAGCGTAGTACGCATAGTATGCACTTTATAGTACTACTAGTTTAAATACTTTTTATTTTGTAAATATTAGCTATATATATCTTACATACGCTTTTCTAGCTATACTAAGTTATAAAACTTTTTATTTTACTATACTCTACTTTTGCTAGAAGTTTGTTCTATAGTGTAAGTAATAATTGAGTTAATAATAAGTTTTTTTATTTATAATCTGCTTTTCTTAATAGTCTATCTATAAAGTTTATACGCTTTAGGCAGTATTTAACTTTAAAATTAAAAGCTTTTAAATACAAAGCCTAGTGTGCTTAATACTAGTTTAGCTTTTGTATAGCGCGTAAAGAATATAAGTTATTATAATTTATTAACACCTAAATAGTGTATTAAGCGCTTTTTAAGTAGTATTACTATTTTTTAAAACTTTATATAATAGCTAAAAGTTTAAAGTTATATACTATATAGTTTAGCTTAGCGCTTTATAGTTTTTATAAGTAAAACGTAATAAAATACTACTTTTTATTCTTAAAGAGTTAGGACAATATACCTAAAATAGCAAAAGTTAAAGTATTTATTTTAATATAAATTATACGTGTATTTTTAAAGTAGTGTAGAATAAGTATATATATAAAGTAGTGCTTTAGCTTTATAAAGGCAGTATATATATTTTTATTTTAGTAGAACGCTTGTTTCTCTTTTAAGATATTTATAAGAGGTGCTATTTCTATAGTATAGTTTTTAATAAAATACTAATAAAAGTTTATAAATTCTAAAAAAAACTGCAGCTCCTTAATATTAGTAAGTATAAGCTACTATTTAATAGTAGTAACGTTCGCTAAATCTACACAAATACTACTTTTTATAATAATAAATTCTAGAAAATAAACTTTGCTTAAAGTAAGTATACACTTTTTAAAATTTATATACAACTTTACTTTTTATAAAAAGTTAAGTATAGTGCGTATAGCACGCTAGTATAGTATAATATTATTATTATAGGTGTAAATAAAAATATTATTTAAATAAACTATATATATATAGTCTTAGTGCTCTTTTGAAACTTTATTAATATAAGCTTAAAAGCTTACTAGAGCGTTTATAATCCTAAAAAGCATAACAAAATATTTAAAATATTTATATTATATTCTAAAAGTAGTCTTTTACTTATCTTTTACCTTAATTCTTAAATAATAGTAGGCGTTTTTAAGATCTAATGTTGTGTAGTAGCGTATACTTAATAGGCAGTTTAGTATCTTTCTAATTAGGAAAAGCAGGTAATAATTTTTTATTATAATAGTATTAAGGCCTTAATAATTTACGCAAAGGTAAAAAGTTTTATTTCTTTTTAGTATAAATAGTATTAGTGCGCCTATAAAGCTAATGCTATAGTAAATTTTTTTTTATAGTACTTTATTAATATATCTATAAAGCACTTAAAGCTTATAAAAAAAAAGTATAAAAAAGCTTATAAAAAGGTTTTTTACCTTGTTAAATAGAAATTATATAATTTAAGCTTTTTAGCTATAAAAAGGTTTTAGTAGCTTTATTATTAAAGATATTAGTATAATTTTATAATATATTAAGTATACGCTATACTTACACTATAAACATATTTAGTATATATGCTTTAAGCTTAATGCTTACGCTATTACTTTAAAGTACTTTTAAAAAGTAAGTTTTTAAATCTATAAGTTTTATATTTTTTAAAAATACTTTAGTAGCTACTAAGTTAATATTTATTTTTATATATTTTTAATGCTATATCTACTTTTTATAGTTAATATAAATACCTTTCTAGTTAATATAAATACCTTTCTAGCTTAAAAAAAGGTTACTAAGTAGTAGTAGTGCTCTTTTTTTATTTACTTTATATGCAGTAACTTTTATAATGTGCTTTATACTATTATTATTTACTAAGTGTAGCTAGAGCTTACATACTATATATATATTTTACCTTTAAAGTCTAATTTAACTTAGGTAAAAAAGTTCTGTATTTTAAATAAGTTTTAAATTTATTTTTATAGCTGTTTTTTAACTAATAAAGCTAATCTTTACTTATAAATTTAAAATAACTTAAAGTTTTTTTTTACTTTAGTTACTAAACGTGCGTAATATATATACTATATTTTTAGTAAAATATTTATTAGTATATACTTTACTAACTTTAAGTTTATAGTAAGGCTTAACTTTTTTTTATTTAGTTTATATTAACTAGGACCTTATTAAAGTTACTGCTTTAGCACTTATTAGTATAGTATTTTTTTTAGTACTTAAAATATATAATATTATTACTATTTTTATACTTTTTAGGTGCGTCTAGTGTAGTAGCTTTAAAAAAGTATTTTTTTTTTTATAAAAGTACTTTAGTAAAGCAAATTATACATAATAAGTACTTTACACAAATTTTATTTAAGTATAAATTTAAGTATAATAAAGTTTTTTTTAATTATAAAAATTTAATAATAGTTTGTAATTACGTGCTATAGTTTAGGTTTTAGTTTTAAAAAAAAGTACTAAACTCTTTATACCTTAGTATATATTAAAAGTTAATTTTTAAAAATATTAAAATAAGTTATAAATAATTAAATAGTTTAGTTTTCTTACTATATAGCGTGCGTATACGCAGTTACTACTTTAAGGCTATAGTTAATAAAGTTTAAAAGTAAGTTAAGTATATATTACTTGAAGTAGTTTTAAGTTAATACTTTTTTTTTTACTTTAAAAAAATACTTATAGTAAGTATACTAAAGCTTTTAAAAGTCTACTTTAAAATACTATATTATTTAAATTACTTTACTATTATTTTTTTTAAATTTTTATAGTAGTAGCTAAAATACTACTTTATAAAAATAAGTAAACTTACAATATTTTTTAAAAGTTTTACTTTAGTATTTAGCTAAGTCTTTAAGTTTTAGCATGTATTATATATATATAGTAAGTATTACTTTAAGTGCGTTTTACATATAAGATAATATAGTTAGTAGTATTAGTATATTTAAAGTTTTTTTTTATTTAACTTTCTTTAGTTATACTACTTTTTTTTCTAACTTTTATAATTATTATAAAAATTAAAGTTTATTACGTTACTTTTTTATAGTATTAATGCGCTTCTTAAGCGTTGCAGGTACGCTTTAGGTGCGCTCTCTAGGCTTTTTAGGTGTAGCGGGCCTTAATAAAGTTTAAGAGAGATTAGAGAGTTTAAATATAGCTAGGCTTTAGCTTCTTTAATTACTTTAAGTATTAAATTATATTAAAAAAGCTATTTCTAGACTATTAGCCTATAGGAGAAGGTATTATTCTGTAAGGGGTGGCTTTAGGCAATAGTACTTGCTTTACACTATAAAAGATAGTAAGAGATAGCTCTAAAATAATAACGTGTATATATTTTAAGTAATAATACCTGCTAGTATCCTTGCAGGTGAGGAGCCCCTTATAAGCACAATTACAGGTGGGCAAGCTAACAATAAGCGAGTTTGGCGGACCTAGTCAACACGCAACTATCCGTGACATTAGATTACTATGGCAAAACCCGCGCGTTGGCCCGTCCTGCGCGTTGGTCCGTCCACCTCGGTACGGGTGCTCTTGACGTGCCTTGGATGCGGCTCTACTATGTAAGCTGGTGGGCGAGCACAACCGCCACCATGTGAGACGCACACGTACTCCAGATCACTATAGCCCTTATGCCCATGCACGTAGGTGATGTTTTTAGGGTTTACGGCAACGTGCTGTGCAAGCGGGTGGTTGCAGGGGATGCAATATCCGTGTCGTGCCAGATTCAGCGGATATTGACACCCTCCGTAGCGTCAATATGCAGGTATTACAAACTTTAGCTGGTCGCACACTTACTGTTTCTCGCTCGATTTAGTCGGATGTTTAAGTGTAGGAGTTCGTGAGCACTCTTGCTAATTTATAAGAGTCTACAAAGTTAATTGTAGATCCAAATATAGGCTACTGTAGGTAAGGAAAGACATAGTTGAGACACAGTTGATACAAGCGCAGAGCTGTCGACTAAGGCATACATTACAGAATTAAGCATAAAAGAAACACGGCCTCTGTAGATGACTTTATCTTGCACTCTAGTCTCTTAACCCCTTCATTTTTCCCTTGTAATCTACCACCGTAGCTGACCCCTTTCTATGCCGCAGAAACTAAACTTAGTTGAAGCTACATGGGACAGTCAATGCACCAGGTACAATCGAATCCGCATTTATAATGTTTGTGTTTCCAGTGTTTAATTTTGTCAGCTCTTTGACTGTCAAGCAAAAGGCAGGCGCAAGATTTTTCAACTGATCGCCCTTTACGATCATATAGGTGCCAAGATCGGAGTTCGGGCGCCTGCGGCAATCGGGTGGGCTATTGGGCCGGGTGCACGGCACTTCGATGTTTTGGCCAACCTGAAATTTTCCCTTCAAACCGCTTGAGCTCGTACAGAAGTCGGCCGCGACACTTTCGATATTGTCTCTGGGGAGGACATAGTAATAGCAGGTGTCGCCTACCCGTCGGTAATTCCGGCGGAGGGCCTCCGACATGCCGAAGGCGGAGGCAAGGGCGAAGAGGATGGCAACACGCATAATGATGGTTTGTAAGAAGGAGGGCTTTTGTTCTAGTATAGTAGGGGCGATTGGCTGACTAGTAGGAATAAAGATTGAGACTGTAGGAATGATGTTTAGTTGTCTAAAAGAGAAGACAAAGACTTCTTTTTATACTTACATCAAGTAGCGGTAAGATTATTTTTAACCGCACAGCCTCTTCTCTCGAAAACCTGAGCTCTGTCGGCCCGACGAGATGACAATATATGGTAGTAAGCAAAAGTAGTGTACTATGTACCTACAGTGGGGCCGCCAAGCTCGTATTCGGCAATATTTTTGATAGATTCTCATCTAATCATCAGTGTACTATGTACTATGTATACACTTTTGCCAATGCCTCCTACTGCAGTAACGTTAGCGTAAATAAGAGAAATACGAGAAAAGTACGACGCTTAGGTAAGTCTAGACTTCAATATAGCCAAGAAGTAAGATTGTATAGCGCAAGTAGAGTGTATATTGCGAGCTAAACCCTAGAAGAAAAGCTATGTTACCCCTGTAAATTACTTGTTTGCCCAGTACTTGATTAGAGGCCCTATTTGTATATCAAGTTTTTAGTGTAGGTTGTGTTATGTACTATAGTAGTAGGCAAGAGTTTTGTACTACAGGCTGCTCAGGGGAAGACGTTACGTGCTCCTTTCTAAAATTAACTACATAACGTGGAATTATCTGAAGGCCCGCTACACTAGTGTCCCACTGTACAATAATACCAGTACAGTCAAATCCTGGCTTTACTTACGTACTATAGTAGTTCCGTCAGAGCCGTGCTTATTCTCGGCAAAGAAAAACAAGCTAAAATCTTATCTCGGTCCCATCTCGGTTACCTGTATAACGTAAGCGCCTTGCCCGAACCTACGTAGTACGCTTACCCGCCTTGTACGAGTGCATGCATAGTAGTGTCGGCCATGTCCAAAAGCTCCTTTCTTTCTACTATGTAGAGATTGTACTGCATTGACTGGCTGCTAGAAGCCAATTAGTCGGTTCCCGTACATAACCTGCTCGTCTGCGCGAAGCATTACAGTGCAAGGCGCGCGTCGCACCCTCACGGCCTTGCGCTCGGTTACATTCGGTGTCACCCCGGCCTCAAAGAGCGAGGTAGCTACTTCCAAAATGAACTTGCTCGTCCACTTGTAGTGCAAGAGCCATGTCCTTCGCGCACTTTTACACCGCCAGTGCTGTCATGTCCAGCCAAGCTGTCTTGTCGTCATCTATTATAATCGACGGCAGTTGACGATGACGGACATGCATAACAGAAGCTGACATATATGACGCAACATCTCCGGTCCGCTCACTGCACGTCAATCATACTTTGTACATGCATCGTACGCCCCGGGAATTAGGTTCAGCCCAAACGCATACAAACATCAAGTCACAGAGCCTAGTTTCTGTAGTATTGGGGCGTGGGTTATCATGTGTGCGCACCTAGTCTGTGACTAGATCAAGGCTTTGACACATAATCCACCTAGCCGGATGACTTTTTTAATACCAAAAAACACTCAAACTAAAGCTCATGATGCGTGGTCCTGAACTTTTTCGCTAGTTAGAACGTCCAAAGCCATTCTACTGCTGAACGCCCAACGACAACCCATGATCCTCCTTCCTGGACATCGTTACTGGGCCAAGTACTCAGCATTTCGCAAGCCCTAGCGTTAACCCAGAGACATCAAATCTCATCCTCAACAAACTCATCAATAAACGCCTTCTCCACGTCAACGTCCTCCACCTTAACCCTCTTACCCAACGGAATATACTCGTCCTCCACATCTTCCCCGCCCTCTCCATCCTCCTTGTCACTTGACTCGTCATACTTGGGCTTCTTTGCACCATTCAGCGTGCGCTTTCCGCGTGCCGCAGACGGAGAAAGCGACACCGCGTCATCCATAAGACCCTGTGGACAATCGCCCTCGATGTCTTCAGAGACCACCTTCTTCTTGCGTGGGGTGGCTTTAGCGCGGGAACGAGGTGTCTTTGGGGTGGAAGTAACGGCGAGAGCTGACGAGTTGACTGCACCGTTGTTGGCGTGTGTGGTGCCGCCTTTGCGAATGTTGGTCAGACGGTGGGATACGGCTTTGGGTGTGCAGTCTGTAGGCTGGGTGTTAGTCCAGAGCATTCAGTGCGAAAGAGAAGATTAGAAAGAGGAATTGACAGCAGGACATGATCGAGACGTTTAGGCTAAGGGAATTTGAACATGGCACAGGGAGGCTACAAGTGTACTCACCTCCGCCAATCTCTGCAGATAGATATTTGAGCAGGGGCGCGCTGCTCTTGATGTCATGGAACTTGAAAATGCCCTTGAGGATCTGGGAGGGTGGTCAATTGCTGGGCGTGGCAGAGGGAAAGGCAACGGCATCCGAGATGGACTCACGATCTGATCCTTATCGGCAGTCCAGTTAACCATCTTGACGGTAGCTGCAGAACTTGATCTTCCACGGCAGTCAGCACATGCACAACGGCACGGACAGGATGCACTTACTTGGTGTTTGTTTTGCGTGTCGAAGCGAAGCTAGTTGCTATGCAAGAGAAGAGGCAAGAGTAAAGCTTGTTAAAGTCGCGCTGTGGGCGATTAATAGTTTGCGATAGGTGCAAGAAGAAAGACAAGGAAGGTCGGTGGGAAAGCGGGGTTTTATATCCTACTGGCGGTGGGCGAGCATACAGAGCACGAGGAAAGGTGAAGGTGAAAGACGGGCACATTGTCGGCGATGTAGATGACGCCAACAACTCGCTAAATCATAGGCCATGATGGTAGACTTGAGGTGAGAGTGAATTGAACGACATGCGTTGCTGGGCAGGTCCAAAAGCCGTGAAGAAAGCGATGGTTTGCATGGTGTGGACGATTAGATGGCTGGCGATAAGAATGCTCAACACTGGTTGCAATCTGTATGCCATGGACGTTACCGTTCATCTACCACTACCACGCTGTCAACATACCCTTTCTCTTGACACACCCCTGTTGCATGCATTGGACATAAACACCAACCACATGGTGAGCGAGGGGCTCCTCTAATGTGAAGGAGGGGTAATTGCGAACTGCTGTTCTAGAATTAGACATAGAGGGGTCTTTCTATTGTTTTCCATCCCATTCAAAGTTTCCACCATCTGCTCGAAACGCAAGGAGCGAGAAATCAACGGACTACAAGCTCTGGGAACACAATGCTCCAAATCCTCCAAACTCTTTCGCAATCCCAGCTTGGAAAGCCAGCGATTGAGTTATGTGCAACACAAGTCCTATTCTGCCGGGGCAGCGTGTTTGGAGTCATCAACATTCCCTTTCCCATCCTCCGTATCGTCAACAGCAGCCTCAGAATCATCTTCCCTTGCTCCTCCAACACCAAGACCTGCACTCTCCTGCTCGACAGTGCCCCTCTTCTTGTGATGCCACTCCTTCCACAGACCCAATATCACCTTTTGGTTCTTCTGGTTCCTGACAAGAATCTTCAACTCCTTCGGAATCGGAAACATCTTATCCATAAAGTCTTGCTTATCCAATTGCTTCTCTGTCATTGTTGGCCTCTTCTCAGCGGTCTCCGCTTCCCGGACGAAGTACTTGGCCCAACAAAGTTCATACCGGAAGACGGCTTCTCGCCGCCAGGGGTTGCGTTTCTTAGTGTTGTTCTGGCTACCGGACGGTGTTATCTCTTCTTCGGCTTTAAGATCTGACAAAACCAACCGGCATAGACTGGGGATGGGAATGTTGGCGGAGGGTTGAGTCGCGCGCTCGAGCCAAAGCTTACGTAGTCGTTGGGCGACATTATCATAAGCGAGTTGTGGCATCAGGCCACATGGGGGTAGATCGTTGCTGAACAGAGTGGGCACTGCGCAGTTAGATGATCGACTGCAGTGGCGTAGATTGGAGCTTGAGATCTTCAGGCTCTTGAAGAAATGAACTTACTGCATGATTCGATGCCAAGTTCTTTCTCGACAGCCGCCCAGCCAACGTCCCGTGGCCTGCCATCCCCACCAGAGCCAGTCCCAGTAACATCTTCGTCCGAGATATTGCACCAATCGTCATCTTCTTAAGTGCTTGTTAGCAATTCACATCATTCGCAGAGTTTACGACAATCCCGGCTTACCCTGCATTGTCGATGTTTGATCTGTTGGTGGTGCTAGACTGCGGCTGAGCAACGAGGGCAACCAGGGCATGTATAGCGATGGTATAGAAGCTGGATGATAACACTCCTAAATTGGATGCGTCGACAGTAAGAGACTAGAAATGTGAAATTCCGATGTTGCAGTGTTGATGTCGAAGCGGAAGTGCAGGTTGGAGCTGTCAGGCGAATGGTAACGCCAGCGTTTGCGCCTGCCTCCCAAACAAGAGCAAAAAGCTTATGACGTCACTGAGTGACTAGACCCTGAAAATGTTACAGAGTCACAGGACGTCAGAACACGGTTAGGACATGTCGACTGAATGGACACAGAAAGAACAAAACAGGAGTACTTGACCATTGTCGCAGAGGGGACAGATTTCTTTTAGATTTTAGTAATCCCAAGAACTGTAAAATCAGCCCAGCTCGTGCTACAGTATAGTCAAATATCTCTTTACAAAGCCTTGCCCATGAACTTCCTCTTGGTATAGCTTAGCCACCATTTGCTAGGTGTGGTGTCGTCTGCGTATACTCTGTTAAGTAACCGCGTCGCCAGCTCTTGTCGCATCTGCATGATGTACTGTCGCAGTACTTCGGCCGAGTTCCTGTCTGCTGGTGCCTCGAAAGCCTGGTTCAGTGGAAACCCAGCGTCGCCCGGGATAGCAAAGTTGGTGTCCAGCGCAATGTTCATGACAGCCTGGCCATATACTCAGCTTCCAAATCGCGCCTTCTACATACGACTCGACGAGCACAACGTACCTTCTCGGCCTCTCTCCGGCTCGCGCCCGGCTTTATCTTGCCCAGAACCTCGCTGACGTATAGGATGCCATAGATGAGCACGCGATCGGCCGGTCCCTTGATTTCGAAGTTGCGGAAGAATGTGTTGGCACGGAAGAGGGCAAGGATCTCGTCCAAGGGGTCGTACGAGTCGTGCGAGGCATCGATGGTGAGCTCTGTGACATCGGCAGGTAGAGCAGGGAGTTGGATGGCAGGTCCACGGGTTCGTGTACGGAGTGGAAGGAGGGCGAAGTTGCCTGATACGCCGTCAGTCTCTTTCGCTCAAAATGAAGATGAGAAGCGTAGCTGTACCAATCAATTGCTGGTTAGGCTCATCTAGGAAGACGGAGTGGTAGGCCTGATGAAGTGTTAGTCAGAGGTTGCCCATTGCCAAAAGTTCCAAGGAGTTATAGAGCTTTATAACGGGATCAACGTACGGGCATTTTGGTGTGTGGCCGCTTGTGTGGTTGTGCTTCGTGGTCGTGTTCTTGAAGCTATGCGGAGGTGACGGCGCAGCTCCGCTTGGTGAGGTGTGCTTGTAGGGCTGAGCAGCGGGGGTGACTAAGCTGCCAATTAACGCGTCTATGCGCGCGGCGCGTCTCCGTCAACTTTCTGACTAGGAGACTACATACCATCTATCCTCCATATTGACTACCTCAACTCGAACTCTTCACCGACGAGAGTGTTTTGTGGGTCCATTACAACTATCTCAATGTCCGACTTCGAAGATGAGATGGATGTGGATGCACCCGCAATTGACCACTCGATCACTTTTGGCGGAGACCAGAAAAAAGGCAAGAGGAGCGCTGCAAATCTACCAGTTGAGGCCGAGGATTCGTTACCATGGTTAGGCCGAAAGCATGCTACCGGCCGCATTGGTGCTAAATGTCTCACAGGGTAGAAAAGTACAGACCAAACTCGCTAGATGATGTCGAAGGCCACAAGGATATAATAGCAACGATCAACAAGTTCATAGACTCGAATGTACGATATTCAAGTATCCCGAAGAAGCCCCGCTGACCTTGTTAGCGACTACCCCATCTCCTCCTCTACGGTCCTCCGGGGACAGGAAAGACATCAACCGTACTCGCACTCGCACGCCGCATATATGGGAACAAGAACATGCGACAGATGGTCTTGGAGCTGAATGCATCAGACGACAGAGGTATCGATGTTGTACGGGACCAGATCAAGACGTTCAGTAGCACCAAGCAGATCTTCTCCGCGGCACCCAAAGCAGGAGACTCATCGCTTGCGACATTCAAGCTCATCATCTTGGATGAGGCGGATGCCATGACTGCGACGGCCCAGATGGCACTGCGGCGGATCATGGAGAAGTACACCGCAAACACACGCTTCTGTATCATCGCAAACTACACACACAAACTTTCGCCAGCCCTACTGTCTCGATGCACAAGGTTTAGATTCTCTCCGCTGAAGAATCAAGATATCAGGCATCTAGTCGACAGGGTCATAGAGGAAGAAAATGTCAACATCACGCAAGATGCAACCGACTCGCTCGTCACGCTCAGTAAAGGAGACATGAGGCGAGCACTTAACGTACTACAGGCCTGCCATGCATCAAGCACCCCGCTCCAGACCCCAGGCAAACCCGCACCCGATCCGAACTATATCGTACGCGACCAGATCACGCAGACTACAATCTACGACTGCATAGCAGCTCCACATCCTTCAGACATCCAGTACATCGTCGAGACGTTACTATCTAAGAACGACATGACGGAGTGTTTACGAACGGTCAACAACCTGAAAATCATGAAGGGACTTGCGTTGGCAGATATCCTGACGGCGATCAGTGAGGAGCTCGTCAGCAACGACGTTCCGCCACAGGTCATGGTAACATGGATGGCAGGTCTAGCAGATATTGAATACAGGCTGAGCGGAGGTGGAAGTGAAGCCATACAGACTGGCGCAGCGATCGGCGTCGTAAGGACGGGTGTGGAGTTGCTGGAAACTGGAAAGAGGTAACTCGCCGGTCAAACGTGCATAGTGGCAAAAGAAGAAATGTTGCAGTGCTAGAAATGATACCATTCGAATGCGCAAAAACGATGCGACAACACGTTATCCTCGCTATCCAAAGATCGCAACCGTGACAACGTACCACAGAAGAGAGGGGCTAAGCGTGTCAGGATACTTCGCATCACCGCGGTGATAGGATGAGAGTCGTGTTTTGCGCTAACCGCGCTAGTCAGCATTCACGCGACCCGAACGCGCCTTGGGATTGACGTACCCCAGGATATACACACAACACAGTAACACAACACAACCTTCTTGATTAAAGGGCGACTTGAGAAGCACCTTGGTTTATACCGCGTGGACAAAACAAACGCGACTCATCTTTGGTCTAAAACAGCCGGTACACTGCGTCGCGCATGAGCACCCCAACCATGCCAGTCAAAGTAAGCTCACTTGCAATGACTCCTCTTTATACTCACGATGAGTAGAGAAGAGAAGGCCCAACTAAGCAGCGACAAATTAGCCTGCGTCGAAGCATTGACCCTCTCCCTCTTGCCACTCCCACAGAACCAACAAAGCTGCAAGAGCGTCGCGCGTCTGAAGGCAAAAGCAAGCGACCTCCCAGATGGCGAGGGCCTGTATGTATTGTCCAGATTCAATATAAAGAGCGACTTGACTAACCTACTTATAGCAGCAGAATCACATCTCCTCCCAAAGGACTGCACCAACCGTGCTACCCGAGAGAGACTGCATTCCAGCACGTGAGCTCCAAAAAAGCCGCGACCAGCACCCATCAAAGCCCCAAAACATCGAACTTCGGCTCTCCTTCTCACAATCCCTCATCCAAGATGTCGAGCGACAACTTTATTCCGAAAACAACTTTAACCACAGTTTCTCCGGACTATCCATGACCACTAGTGCCAGCCAGTCCTCTAGCTCTAGTTCCCAATCCACCACAAAGGCCTCTCCAGTCCAACCAGTACAGCTCCAATCGTCCATCTTCGAATCCCCTCTACTAACCAAACCGGGGAAGAAAAGAGAAGGATATGGATTCAGTTACTCAGAGACGTTCATGTACGATTCAGATGATTATCCCGACACGGAGTGTGAATGGGATCCAGAAGCACAAGAGCAGGAAACTGAGCTTAGTACGCCAACTTCAGATAGCATGACCTCATACCTGAATTGGAACAATACGCAACACAGCCAACATACCGGACAATCACATTCGATAACCCGACCAACTTCCCGAGATTCCACCACCACCACCACCACCGACCTTGTCGTCCTCCGCTCAACAGGCTCTTTCCACTTAACCCGCCCCACCCGACACCGAGCCCCCCTCCCCTGCACCCCCGCAACCCCCACCGACGCCCTCCTCCTCCGCCAAACCGCCACCGCCCTTCTAAGCAAATTCTCAGAATCCTCTTCCATTCAACTCGCCCTACTAACACGGCTGGAACGCATGCTCTACCTCGAGCAAAACAAACCAGGTGCAACGGAAGACTCTGTAGGACGGAGTTTGAAGGATTGTGCCGAGAGGTTGAGGGATTGGTTGGTGGGGAGTAGGGGGGAGAGGATTGAGACGGGGGAGTGGAGGGGCGTGGTGGATCATGAGATTGAGTGGGGGGAGTGGTTGGTGGAGGCTTGTGGGAGGGGGGTATTGCATGTTCGGCGGAGGGGGTGTCGGTGTAGACCGGATTGGGAGGGAGACTGGGAGAGGGTGGGATTTTAGGAATATGCTGCATTGAAGTGCGGCGGAAGGGGGGGGGGATTGTCATAGATGGGAGTGGTCGTTTGTATCTCACGTCCCCTTCTTTACACATGGCACTTTTTCGAGAAGGGAAAATACCAGAGAGACTAACATGTGATGGAACTCTTGTTTACTCTATCATGACGATTTAATGTTTGTAGAATTGTATACGCTGACCCTACTTCCCTCCCTTCATCCCACCCCTCCAGCCCTCATCACCTCTCACGAACCAACATCCTGATCCCCCTCCAACTGCCTCATCCTCTCCCTCCCCTCCATTGCCTTCAACTCTTTCTCCCACTCTTCCTCCTGCTGCCTACTTCTCGACCGCATATGCTGGCTACCCGTCACAGCTTCTTCCAACAAAGCCGCTTTACTCACAACTCGCTGGGAAACCGAGGGAACTGAGGGAACCAGAGGAACCGAAGGCACCGAATACATAGCAGGTCTAGATGCCTGGCGCTCATAAGACGTAGCAGCATACCTGTTGTAGCCAGATCCTCGAAGAAGAATGGAAGTAGGTGGTACAATATTGCTGTTTCCGGATGGTAGAAGGTGTTCTGGCGAAAGAGGACGTGGGGGTCGACGCGGTGGTGAGAGACGCAGTAATGAAAGCGAAGAGAGTTGAATAGGTGGGTGCGTTGGTGAGGACGAGGAGCGCAGGGGGTACTTTGATGGGTAGAAAGGTCTTGGGGTTTGAAGGTCTTGCTCGTCATCTTCTTCTTCTTCTTCCTCGTGAGCAGAGTCATTCTCGTAGTTTTCTTCCTCGCATGCCTGGTTGTCGCTGTCGTTGGTATTGTCGTGTTCGTGTTCGCTAATGCCGGAAGTACACCGTTCAATCCCAGCAGCGGTCTTACAACGCCAACTCGCTGTGCTACTTCCACTAGCACCTCTTCCTCCTTCTATCTCTACCTCTTTCTCCCTTCCTCTTCTCATCGTCGTTGTACCGCCTTGACTCTCACCTCCACGTAAAGCAGGGTGAACAGATCCATTGATCATCAGACCATCCCCCAACTCATCAATGCGCAAGCCATCATCCTCTCTCGTTTCCTGTGGCACAGAGTAGTCTCGTTGGTGTGTCATCCCACCACCCGACCGTACCTCCGCTCCCTTCCTCTCCATCTTCTTCAACTCATCAGCCCAGGAACTCAAGTCCTCGATGCTGGGTCCCTGGTGTCTAGTGCCGCGTTCTTGAGGGCTTAGTAAAGATTTCCCTGAAATATCGATGTTGTGAGTGGTGATAGTGGTGTTGATGTTGAGATTACGATTGCGGAGAGAGATGGGGGCGGTGGTGTTGCCGCGGGTAGGTGTGTAGCTGGGTTTGTGGCCTTGATTGGAGAAATTCGAGTTGGGAGATGGTGCGACGGCAGAGAGAGTGAAGTTCTGGGAGGGGAGGGCTAAAGTATCGTGAGCGAAGCCGTGGATGGGTTTGATAGGGCTGCTAGCTGAGCGTTGAGCGATGGCGATGTCGGATTCCCTGCCACTGCTGTGACTGTCACTAGTATGAAGATCGACCGTCGAGCCACTCGACCTCAGCGAAGTCAACTCTGCATACCACGTCTCGTCGCTCCCTCTACCCCCCAAACTCCTAACAAAATTCCCATACTCGTACCCCGCGTCCTCGTCACTTTCGTCACCTTCCACATCTCTACGTCTTTGTACTTCTGCTTCGGCATCGCCAACGACCTTAGTCGCCCACGCCAACCTAACACCACCCTCTCCAACCGCCACCTCCTTCCCCTTCCTCCTCTCCCTAGTCATTCTCAAAAGGTCTCTCTGCGCCTCCAGTATCGTAGTCAATTCACCTGTCTTCTCATCGTACTGTAACCAAGCATCCACATCTTCCAGCTGGCTCACGCTGGAAATGCTGTACTGCCGGAACGCCACCGCTTCTTCGTCGGCGTAACGTTCAATTTTTGCTGGGAGAATGGGGTCAATGTAGCTTGAGAGGGAGTGAGGGGGCTCGTTGGAAGATAGGGTGAGCTGAGCGGCAAGTAAGGTGTCGCGAGGGCGCACCATGGAGGGGTGGATAACGTCGTATTCGGTGTTAAAGGAGCGGCGGAGGGAGTAGCGGCTGGCACAGAGTTGAAGGGCCATTTTCTGCACATCTGTCTTGATTTCTTCGTAGGCCATTTTGGCGGCGGGGTCAATGGGTGTATCAAAGGCCCAGGATTCCGATGGAACGACTGTGATTGATGTTGAGCTGGGTGTGCTTGCCGCGGATGTTTTCGGCGTGAGCGAGGCCCAGAAACCGCCTTCTGCGAAGGCATTCTTCACGGGTCCTGCTGTGGAAGAGAGCGGGGTTGCAGGACCTGCTGATACGACATCCCATCGCGGTCGCGGTGTGGTAGGTGATGATGTTTCGATGCGTGGGAGATGCGCTGGACGGAGTGGGTGTGCACCCGTTGGTGCTGTGAGCGAAGAGGAGCTGTAGAGTAGTAAATGGCGTCCTGTAGGCGTGTCGATCGAGTGTGTGGGCCTTGGTGGAGGATGCGAACTAAGTACAATCATGCGAGATTCTTGTTTGGCCCTCCAGATCCGCCTCAAAACTTCCTGCCACTTGGCCTCAGAGAAACGTTCTTTGTTCCAGTATGTAACCTCCTCCCAGAACTTGTGGTGTTGCTCTTTTGTCAGGCCTTTTAGTCCTGCTGCTTCGTGTTGGCCGATTTTCTTGCCGGTGGCGGGCGATATAGCACTGTCCTGGTTTGCCGTGACTCGTTCTGGCATCTTGGATTTATCGCATTGGCGTTGTGGTCGAGAGGAATTTATCATGAGTTGAGCCTAGAGTCGAGACGCTGCGGTCGGTAGAGCTTGAGACTTGGTGAGAAGAATAGAGTCACAGGCGCTGTGAAGAGACAAGAGCAGTGTCTTGGAAGGAGTTGTAAATGACAGCTTTTCTGGATCGAGGGTGCGTCGCATTTTGTATTTGTTGCGCGGCGCGACTGTCACGCGCTACAACCACGAGCAAACGCGCAACTCGAGGTGAAACTTTCCTCGGTGAAAACGAGTCGTGGAAGAGGTTATCGGAGACACGACACGGTGAATCTGAGACGGACATGTAAATGTATTATTGACCTGAAAACTTTCGTCTAGGTGGTATCCAACTCCGCAATTGCAAACGCGACGTCTAGTCTAAGAAGGTAAAAAGATTTGTATGTACAACATTGAGAGCGCGGTCGGCTTCGCGTTCTTCAATGACACAGGAAATGTTGATCTCGCTGGCACCTGGACTAAGTTAACAATGAAGTAGCTTTCAAGTAGGAAGCCAACCTACCCTGCGAGATCATCTCGATATTGATGTTGTTCTGGCCCAAGACACTGAAGAGTCTACCAGAGATACCAATCATATTTTTCAGCTGCTTGCCCACCAAGCTTACGATAGCCATGTCTGGGACGATATCAATGGTGCCGAGCTGACTGAGATCGTTGACGGCGCCCTGAAGGTCCTTACTCTTGATCTTGTATTCGTCCTCGCCTCCACCACTAAGAAGGGCAGATTCAGAATGCAGAGCCATGGAGACGTGGACCTCGGAGGAGGAGATGAGGTCGACTGATAGGTGCCATCGATCGAGGATGCTGAAGATGTTCATCAAAAAGCCATGGGCACGTGTGCGCTTGTTGCTGTGCACATTGAGCACGACAATGTTGTGCTTGATGGTGACCGCAGTGGGGCGCTTGGGGCCCTCCAACTGAGTGAACAAGCTCGCGGACCGAGTACGGAATAGCTTGCCGTCTCTCAGAGGCGCACGGTCGTCAATGTCCTTCAGATTATCCGGGAAGATGACAGTGCCAGAATTGCGGGGGTTCATGACGTTCTTGATGCGGATGGGAATGCGGGCGCGAATAACCTGCTCCATGGTGAAGGGGTGGATGACCTCGGATCCGTAAAAGGTCAACTCAGCCGCTTCAGAAGGTGTAACGGTGGGGAGTAAAGCGGCCGTGGGAACCTTGCGGGGGTCTGCCGTGAAGATGCCATCCACCTCCTTCCAGACCTGGAGTTCCTTGGCCTTGGTGCCGACCGCTACCAGGGCAGCGCAGAGATCGGTATATCCGCGTCCGACGGAGTTTAATAGACCACCAGGCACGTTGCCAAAGTAGCCTGTAATGACAGGCACCTTGTCGTCGCATGCTGCCACCTCTTTGCCCAGATGTTCGGCCAGATCCCTGTAGAACTTGTCGTTCAGCCCGCCCTTGATAGGCGCATTGAACTTGACAACGTCGCTGAGATCAACAAACTGTGCAGGCGTGCCGCGGTCGTTCAAAATGGCGGCCATGTAGCGACAGCTCAGCTTCTCGCCCTTGCTGATGATCTTATCCTCTGCGCGATTCGTGACTTCCTCCAGGTGTTGCGCCGACTCCAGAATCTTGACCAAGCTCTCGCACTCAGCATTGACTTCCTCCATGTAGGAAGCCATAATTTCCGGGCTCTTCAAGACAGCCTTTCCGGCCTTGATGTGGTCGGTACGGATGGCCTCGACGATCTCGTCATAACCACGGTGGTTGGGTTGTTCGGCAGCTCGAGCGGCGCGAAGAAGGCGGTTGGTGGTTCCTTGGAGCTTCGTGTTGCTGCTGCGTGCGGAGCAGACTATAGCGGCGCGGTTCGTCTCAAGCCCAGCTCTGTCCACTGTCAGCGCATTCCATCCCGTGTGGGGTAGGAGGTGTCGGACTTGACGATGTCCGCTATGTTCTCCGCGAACTTGCCGACACTTGTACCCCCGAACTTGAGGACGACCCAGCCTCCGGGCAGATGCTTCTCTTCCGTGTGAGCTATCCGCTCCGACTCGTGGGTGTACCCGTTTGTGAATGCAGACATGTTGGCGTGTGACTTGGTGGCTTGTCCAGTGCAATTGGTGGTGCATGGATTCCTGGTTGTTGGTTTATGGTAGAAGGTGGGATATGAACTGTTATCTATGGCAATCGACGTGTGTAGCGTGTGAGATATGGGGTTTGTGGAGAATGGGTTTAGTGGGGCCTGAGTCAGAATGTCAATGTTTCCGCCCGCAATCGGCTGCAGGTGCTGCTGACGCCAACGCCAGCGAACCACTACTCTACTCTGCAACCCCTGAACATGCACCGCCAGCTGAAAAACAAGTCTCAACCGAACGGGGCGGTGCATGCATGTCTCCTCTCGCTAGCCAGTGATGCTTTTACGATTCGATTACTGCGCGTTTGTCAGCACTCTTTGCAGCCTACGTCTCGACAACACGTCTTGTGGCGCCTGTGACACTTAACAGCTGTTATCGCATCACGGCGCGTTGACCCATTGCCGTTGTCCGTGTCCGACTACGTGCCGGTAGTCGCAAGTCCGGGCCATCGGCTATTCGTCCTTTGCCTGGCATCTCTATCTTGTGCACCAGCTGTGCAACACTCCAGTAACCATGGTTATCTAGTTTCTGTCTACCCGGCGGCCAATCCATCAATAGCCCAGGTACATGTTTTCCTAGCTACCGCATGCTTGCACTGGCCGATTTTAGAACCTCAAGTTGGACAACAGGTGGGCTTCGCGCATGGGGCGCCATTTGTTGTAGAAAGTATGTTTGCATGCAAAACTGCCATTGGCGTGCCTTCAACAAACATCTGGCCTAGAATAGGATCACTCTAACTGACTACAACAATAGTGACATGACTCCGGCGAGGGTAGAGGCAAGCCTTTGTACGTCAGACTTTCAGCACGACCGTTACCGGATACAACCCAATGGAGGTCGCCGACAGCAGCACATATACCTGCGGAGATATCTTGATCCTACACTACCCTAGATCGGAGCGGGACGGACAACACTACCATCCTCAGTACCAGATCCATGTCAATGGCCCGGATGATAATCTACTGGTAAGAATCCCATCTTTCAAACTTCGATCCCGATTATGCGGTGCTTGTACAGACTACTCGTCTTAACATAGAGTCAACCCATTGTTTTCTCTGCAATGCAGCGAGTGTTGATATGCGTGTCAAAGGGAGATTGTCGTCTTGTTAGAGACACTGTTCAACTATCCTGTGAGGTCGTCTACGTCACCACACGTTAGAACTAGGCCGTTTTAGGCGCACTACAAACCGCTTCTGAAGCCAAACAAACATGGCCTGAAAGCCGCGATAGCTTCAAATACCAGTGTTGAAACTGATCACTTTCTTCATCTTGATTCCATCGCTCTACATGGTAGATTTATCTAGTCGTGTTCTCAGTCTCCCACCATGAACTACATCTCAAGTACACCATGCCTCCAACCCACCCAATTGACCCTTAATATCCTAACACTCCACAGACCTCGTCAACTCAGACGGCATAATCAACCCCCTCATCGATAATGGCTACCTCCCACATGCTGCAATCCGCCTAGGGATTCGGCGCCAACTGGCGGACCGTCTTTCCTCTATCGCCACAACGTCCTTGGAAGCGGGCTACGAGTCTAAGATGAAGTATGTCGAGTTGCTAAGGGAGAGACCAATTGCGATTGAAACAGCCACGGCGAATGAGCAGCATTATGAAGTGGGGACTAGTGTGTTGAAAGGTATGCTGGGGCCGAGGATGAAGTATTCGGCTTGTTTGTATGAGAAGGGTGGAGAGACGCTGGGGGAGGCGGAAATCAGGATGATGGAGTTGTATGTGAAGAGGGCTGGGTTGAAGGATGGGATGACGGTGTTGGATCTGGGGTAAGTTTTTTTTTTCCTTTCTTATAATTCGCATTTCGGGTGCAGGTTTGGGACCATGCATGTCACATGCTCCTCCACCAACAGACTCCCTTAGTGCATTACCAATCGCAAAAGACGCTAACAAGATTCCCAGTTGCGGCTGGGGCTCCCTCTCCCTCTACCTCGCCGAGATCCTCCCCAACAGCTCCATAACCGGCTTCTCCAACTCACGCACCCAAAAACAACACATCGACTCCGTTGCCTCCGAAAAGGGCTTCAAAAACCTCACCATTGTAACTGGCGACGTAGTGGACCATGAATTCGAGCCAGAAAAATACGATCGCGTCCTCTCCATCGAGCTCTTTGAACACATGAAGAACTACTCTTTACTCCTCTCCAAAGTCTCGCGGGCGCTCAAACCGGGAGGACAGTTATTCGTGCATATCTTCGTGCACAAGGACACGCCGTATGATTTTGAGGGTGGATGGATGACGGAGCACTTCTTTACTGGGGGCACGATGCCGAGTGCTGATCTTTTGTTGTTTTTCCAGGATGATTTGAGGGTTAAGAGGCAGTGGTGGGTTAGTGGTATGCATTATAGTAAGACATGTGAGGACTGGTTGACGACCATGTTGAGTAACAAGGAGAGTATATGGAAGGGATTGATGGAGACTTATGGGGAGGATGGGGCGTTGACGTGGTGGAATAGGTGGCAGGTTTTCTATCTGGCTTGTAGTGAGTTATTTAGGTGGGATGGTGGAGATACGTGGGGAGTTAGTCATTACTTATTTGAGAAGCCTGAGTAAGCGGTGGAGGATTAAGACATGTTGAGAGAGATGGATGGTATAAGATACAAGCAGGATGATTAATATCTAATCTCACTCTCATTATATGCCGCACTGTGTCTGTCAGAGCGCAGCCCTGCACCACTTCGCCATAACAACCAAAAGGTACGTGTGATCAGTGTATTACTGATCACGGTGCAGGATAGTATATATTGTCAAGGTGGACCAGGCCTTCTGACAGTGTCCTAGATGATGTCCATGTACTTCAGTGCGGGTTGATGGCATAAGAACGCTATGAGAGGCTATGATACAAGAGGTCGCCAGACGTTGCATTAGGCACAGGTTCAGCTGAAGACGCAGATCGCATGCTATTCTTCTCGAGTTCCTGTGGTCTTGGCGCTGTCTGCACAGGATATCGGTTGCTGGGTTTAGGTCTTTCTACTATGCGTTCTGTATGTACACTGGCCATAAGTACTGATGGCTTCCACTCAATTTTGTGGCCTTCTCCTCTAGCTCATCAAGAGCTCAATGCTCCCACGGGTGCTTCCAGCCCAAGAGCGCTGGTCCGTCCTTCTTCGCGCGGTACATCAACTACCATTGTTAGCGCTGTGACACCCTGTATCGGCCCCCCCCACGTACGAAGAACCACATCGATGCGCCGAGACCAGTAGCCATGAACCGGTACAGCGGTCGGACCGGGTGGATGTGAATGGGGTGGTTCGGGTGCGGCGCATATTTGGGCGGACCCATGCGGGCTCGTGTGGGTTGCATGGTGTTTGTGGAGCCTAGGGAATCGTCAGCATAGCGAAATCGCATTGCCTTCCAGCAGCATATCGTACCTGCAAGCTATGAGGTGCAATGGCCTGTTGACGTCTTTCGTGGATGAGGTGTGGTTAAGGCCGATCGGAGGCTACGCTAGCGTTGCGGCGCCAAGCATGTGGTATCAGCCGTGGATCGCGTTCTTTGCTCCTTCACCTGCGGCAATGCCAACGTCAGTTATCATGTCTGCACAATAGCGTCTGCTTTTCAACATCTCATCCATGGCAGCGCACGCCATCGCGACCACACATCCCTCGCTGTATCGCTCCACCAAACGAGACACATAGCGCAACTCTCCCGGCGGACAATTGCTCGGCAGACTACAAAGCGCAACGGCGAACTCTCCATTACGAAAACTAGCCAATACCACCGCCAATATGGCCAAATCGGCAGGGGCGACGCCATCGCGCACCCTACAGCGGCGATTCCAGGGATGCAGCAAAATCGCCGACTACGAAATGATGAAGAAACTTGGAGAGGGTACTTTTGGTGAAGTTCACATGGCGCGGCAAAAGGCTACCGGCAGCGTCTTTGCGTTGAAGAAGATTTTGATGCACAACGAGAAGGACGGCTTCCCTATCACAGCGCTGCGAGAAATTAAGCTGCTGAAGATGCTTTCGCACGAGAACGTCCTCAAGTTGGAAGAGATGGCCGTAGAACGACCAAAGGCCGAGGGCAGGAAACGCGCTATCTTGTACATGGTCACGCCCTACATGGATCACGATCTGTCAGGCCTCCTGGACAACCCCGAGGTCAAATTCCAAGAAGCGCAGATCAAGTGCTACATGCTACAGCTATTCAAGGGCCTGCGATACCTCCACGACAACCACATCCTACACCGAGACATGAAAGCCGCCAATCTTCTCATCAACAACCGCGGACGTCTACAAATAGCAGATTTCGGTCTCGCCCGACACTACGACGAAGCTGTACCACAACGAGGCAGGGGCAATGGCGAAGCTAAACGCGAGTACACTACACTGGTTGTGACTAGATGGTATCGGCCTCCAGAACTTCTTCTGCAGCTCAGAAAGTACACCCCGGCTATCGACATGTGGGGTGCAGGCTGCGTCTTTGGTGAGATGTTCAAGCGCAAGCCCATCCTCGCAGGACAAAGTGACATACACCAGGCTCAAATCATTTTCGAGCTTGTCGGCTCACCCAATGACCAGAGCATGCCAGGCTGGCACGAACTACCAGGTGCTGAACCCGTGCGCTCATTCGCGCCCAACACCGGCAACATTGCACAACGATTTCGCGAACTTTCGCCCATCGGACTGTCGCTCATCAAAGACCTCTTGAGGCTGGATTGGCGGAAACGAATCAACGCCATTGATGCTATTGACCATCCATACTTCCGAGAACAGCCCCTACCCATGCGAGAGGAAGACATCCCTCATTTCGCAGACTCACACGAGCTAGACCGACGGAACGCACGAGGCCAGAAACAAGCACTACCCCCAGCACCACAAGGCGGCACAGTAGGCGGCGGGCCAAACGGTGAATGGACCGGACAAGGCCCACCCCCACAATCCTGGCAGAACGGCGACCGAAGATACAACGGCCCCCAAGACCGAGGCCCACCAGGCGTCGACAGAGGCCAAAGAGGAGGCTACGACCCCCCACCCCCAGGTGACCGCCGACCAAATTGGGGCAGCGGCGCAGACCGTACACACAACGGTCTCCCTGCACCACCCGCAGATGGCCGCCACCCCTTACCACCCGTCCCCCGCTACGGCCCCGATGGCGCAGACCGTCGAAGAGCCCCAGCACCAGCTGGCGGAGATACCTACATACCCAGCTACGGCGCCGAAGGTCCGCGCCGCTCCCGCGAACCAGACGACCGGCCTTCGCGCCGCGGCTCCCGCGACTCGGCGAATTCAAGAGAAGGATATACGGTAGATGACCGCTCAGACCGGAATCGCGCGTACAGGGATCGCCCCGATAGGAACGATGCTAGAGGTTTTGCGAGGGAACGTCGTGATGGCCGGACGAGATCGAGAAGTCCGGAGCGCAGGGATCAACGCAGGGATAACAGGGAGAGGGACGCTGATATTTACCGTAGGCGGTAGGCTTGCTATGATTGTACCAATCCGCACGCGCCGGGGGGGGGTGGGGGGGGGGTTTATGACTGACGCGATGGTTGGGTCTTTGCCATCGAGCGGGATAGATTGTATATGTATATAAGGCAGTGTATTTTGTTCTCCTATGGGTTCTGCGGAAAGGAACGCTATTTAACTGGAGACTGGCGTGGCTTTTTCCTTCTTGAGATGGGGATTTTCTGAGCATTTCTGCGGCGTAAAAATACCTTTTTTTCTTCTTTTTCGTTTCGTGAGAAAGGAATTATTAATGCAGATACCAGTATGACATGGGATATATAGTCGTAGTAAATAGTGAAGAAACGTCATCACAATATCTTAATGGCTTTTTTTAGTACGGTGTGTATATGGATGTGTTTGTGTGTGTGTTGTGAGCGAAATAAATGATCGAGGTATAAAGGAACGGAACAGGGTATAACTTCCACTCAAACTCCCTCAAACGCCAGTGCAAGTCCCACCATCCCATCACAACGGATACTAACTAACCGTACACCACCAAGCACAAGGCACATCCTCATCCCTAACAAGAAGACGATGTTAGCAGATTGATCAAAAATATCCCCAACCACATGCCCGTATTACCCTCCAGAGAAGAAGGGGTGACAGTGCGAGTAAATCTACATAACAACGCACTTGTCCCTTTCCTCCCCTTGTGCTTGCTGCCCCTGCCCTTGCACCTGACTGGGTCTCCAACCCGGTCTCCCAGAATGACGTCTTCCACCGACCGTAGAGCCAGGAGGCGGAGGCAACCCTCCACCAGCACTCTGATACGCACTACCCTGTCCTGGAATAGGTGCCTGAGGATTCGCCGGATGCCCAGTTGGAGGATTATACTGCGGAGTCTGCACCGCTTCTTCATATAAAGGGGGCGGAGCAGGTTCACCTGCTGGACGGTGGCCTGTGATGTTGTTGCGGCGGGGAGGGATTAAGGGCGTCTGTATTTGTGAGGTGCGAGGGGGTTGAGGTGGCGCGTGGTTGCGGTGACGTTGTTCAGTTTCGCGACGTTGGCGGTCCTCTTCTTCTTCTTGAAGTTGGAGGGCTAAGGCAAGGTCGTGGTCTTCTTGCTCGGCCCTACTAAGGTCGCTGGGGGATGTGAGGTCGGTGTCTTGCGGGATGCTCGATCGTTGCTGGTTACCACGACGGCCTTGTACGGTGTTCCAACCTTGTCCGTTGTCGACATCGTGCTGCCGTTCTTGGGGTCCTGTGGAGGTGTTGCTATTGTCGACGGAGCGGAAGTCGCCAGAGAAGAGCTGACTGCCCTGTCCATTGACGTCGGTGAGAGACTCCCAGACAATCTCATCGTGAGTAGAGTAGCCCTGGTCTGTGACAAGGGTAACGAGTTCGTCATTGCGAGCATTCTTGCAGAGCGTTGAGAAGTGGTCGTTTCTGAAGAGGATGGCAACTTGACCTGGCTGAAGATTTTCACTAATGACCCTCAAACCATAGTCGGTCAGCTGAGTTGGCCATCGCATTAGGAACTCCTTGATGGCATGGATGTCGGTGAACATTTGTTGCTCGTCTTCATTCAATGACTCGCCAGACGCCAGCTTCGCATTTAACTCCTCTTCCTGGAACTGAACAAACTGTGATGTTTCGTACGACGGTGCTACACGATTAAAGGCAGCATAAGCATCGGTCCCAGCCTCTGGTAGCCACCCATGCATCAACGGTATGTTGAAAGTGCGGTATAGCTTCATGTCTTGGGTGTTTTCGAAAGCGCCAGCTCGATTTGTAAGCGCAGCGTGGGTATACGCAGTGTTCGAATCCGGGACGAACATGGGGTTGACATTAAGACCTGTGTGAAGAGCAAGGAGGAACTTGTACAGTTCACTGACGTCAGGCAAAGCTTGCGCAGCGTCACCTCGTCGACCAGACATCAATTCGTCGAATACAGCATCGAGTAACAATCCTAGACTGACTGTCTCACGTGTGCGTAGTGTCTCGACCAGGGCAGTGTCGAGCCTGGCAGGGGTTGAGAGAACCAGAGCGTTGACCAGAGCCAGCAAAGGGCAAGGGCCGTTGATATTCTGCGTCAAGATGGGCGAAACCCGCATGCCCTCGACGTTGTAGTCGAACCACCGAATGTGCTTGATCTGGTAGTGTTCCTTCCTCTGCCTCTCCATCCTTGTGTTCGGCGATTCCAAGGCAGGCGGAGCTGCAGAGCCCACACCAGTATCGATAGGTCTTGCAAGCATCACAGGTGCCATGTCCTCATGCGACCTTCTAGGTGGCAGAGCAGGTGGTTGTTCTTCGGAGGCGGGCGGTGTCAGCTCAGGCGTAAAATGTGGTGGAGGAGTCCGTTCTACAGTATGCGCATTATGTGGGACAATGGGTGCCGTCGCGGTATTGGGAGTTGTACCACGAACAGCTGCATCGCTTGGTGGTATCGTCCAGGGTACAGAATCGGAACCATTATTGTGCGAGACGGGTTCCCACGGGTTCGTATCGAACGACCCCGCTGGGTGTTCCGTCCGAGGTGTAGGTGAGTTTACAGCGACGGCGGGCGGCTCTTCTGCTGGAAGGGGCTGCGTAGTTGGAGCATGGTCATCTAGTCCCAGGTTCGTCATCTCTTGAGAGGGTGTACTTGGCGTTTGGATCGCTGGGAGCTCTACGGGCGCATCGTACTTTTGGGCCTGATTTGGCGCATCGCCCCATATAGCCTGGCTGCTCTCTCCATCCCAGCTGCTCTGCCCAGTTGTTTGCATTTTCAGGTATGGGTTGTTGGTCTTCAAGGGGATCGATCCGTTTGATTGCTCTGACACGGTGCTGGCAGCGCCGTAGGAAGCCGCACTGGCACCGGTGGGCATAGGTGAGATGTTCTCCTGCGGGCGCTGGATGGGTATTCCTGCTGGCGGCCCTGGTCGTAGAGCATTGGGCAGGCTGTTGCTGTTGTTTGTCGTTGAAGGCACAGGTGGCATCTTTCCTCCGGCAGGCTTTAATGCAGCAGGCACGTCGTTGTGGTTGACATCTTCAAAGTCGTCATCGGACTGGTCCCACTCGTCTTCGCTGAAGTCTGAATCGCTATGATGTTTATCGTCAGGCAGTCGAGTCTCTTCTGGCGTCTTAATGTTGAAGGCTGGCGACTTGCTCGTGCTAAGCGGGTCCACGGCATTGTCTGGAGATGCAGGAAACGTGGGCGGATGCTGGTCTGAAGGCGTCGTAGGATACGGAGGAATCGCTTTGGAGAGTGGCGCTGGCACAACGTCGTCGGGTTCATTGGACTTTCGGAGCACCATGTTTGGCGATGCTGGCCAAGGGCTTGGTGTGTGGTGTGGTAAAGCTCGCGGCAGTCGGGGCGGCGCGGAGTTGTGCGAAAGGCGTTTGGAGGGAATTGATAGCGAATTTGGACTTCTGGCAAAGAAGCAAAGTAGCTCTATCAAAGTGACGTGGTGGACCCGAGTAGCACACGCGGCCTCGGTGTTGGAAATGCCTAAGTCGCGACCGGCGGATGGCGATGACGTACGACTGATGTGTGGCTGGGGCTCTGTGGCTGTGCCTGGACGTGGCTGTGCAAGCCGGGATTAGTCCTTGCAGCAAAATGACTAGCTCAACTCTCACTTTCGCAACTTGCGACAACCTTGAAAATAGAGTGCGGAGAACTTGTGTGGATACAACTGACTATCACCGCACATGGAACAGTGAAATATCACAGCGCCGCGACCAGGTCCGCCATGCACTCCTACGTTCGTCCCAACACGCATGTCGCGTTGCGACTGCCCTCAGGCCTCTTCAAGATAGTCGAGATCACACCGAATACGTACGTCGCATAGCTGGAGTGAGCCCTCCGTACGTATACATGTAAAAAGCCATTTCTAAAACATTGTCCAGCAACATCAATCTCGGCAAATTCGGTACATTCAATTCAAACCTTATCCTCGGACGACCGTACTACCTCACCTACGAACTCCTCGACAAGGACGATGGCAAATCCAGGACGGAGCTGCGCGTCGTACCCGCTTCTGAACTCCATGCCGAAGCTCTAGGCAGCGACCATGTGCCAGCTGCCGAAACAAGCGACGAGAATGCCGAGGGTGCTGCGGGCTTCGATATTGTGGGAGAAGATGGGCAGGTCATTATGCGCAATAACCGCTTGACTGTTGACGATGCTTCACGGCAGGCGTTGTCTATGGCTGAGATTGAGGAGCTGAAGAGGGCAGGCGCCGGATCTGGCAAGGACATCATCGCGAAGATCATGGCTTCCCACAATGCGATTGACGAAAAGACGAGCTTTTCGCTGGCCAAGTACACATTGCGAAAGTCGAAGAAGTACATGAAGCGATTTACGGCGTTGCCCATGGATGTCGGTCTTCTTGCGGAGTATGTTTTGGAAAAGGAGGCATACAAGATCATGGAGCTGAGGGAAGATCTACTGGGTTTGATCAACAGCTGGGCAAACATACACTCGAGCGCGGCCAACCAGATCTTCAAGGGAGAAGATGGAGTCAGCCAAATTGGAGGAGGACGATGGCTCGTGGTAGACGATACGGGAGGTCTTGTCACAGCAGCACTTGCGGAGAAAATGGGCATTCTCTACTCGGAAGAAGAAGACGGTAACTCAGAAGAGGACGCAGATGATGTGGAGGTGAACGGCACAACTGCAACAGAACCTCAAGACACAGATACCGCCATGCCCGATGCCGACGCAGAGATCTCGACCACATCAGACCCAACAGCAGCAGCCCCTTCAGATCCTCCCCCAAGACCACGAAAGCCCCCACGACCCCATGTTCCTCAGATGTCCGCACAAACCAATACACTCACCGTACTCCATCCAAACAACCAACCCAACCTCTCCTACCTCAAATACTTCGGCTACGACTACGGCGCGCCTGCCGTCTCGCATCCCCTTTACAAGCATCTCAAGTCGATATCCTGGCTCGCGTTGCTCCACCCGGAAGACGACCCCACATACGACGAACCCGAAGTGATATCTGAACAAGTCCTCGCAGCTTTGAAATCAACAAAACGAGGCACGTACTACAAGAAGCGCAGACGCTGGGAGCGCGTAAAGAGCGTCGTGGACGAAACGCGGAGAGGCGGCTTCGACGGTCTCGTCGTAGCAACCGCCATGGACGCAACGACCGTACTAAAAGAACTCGTACCTCTCATTCGCGGCGGAGGTAGAGTTGTAGTCTACAACCCCAACGTGGAGCCGCTCGTTGAACTATGTGATTACTACTCCAAAGAACGTCGCGCAGCCTACATGGCACGCGAATTTGGCCCTCCGCCGACCCAGATCAACGGCAAGAAACACAAGGCTGAGGAAGATGTCGATAAAAATGGTAGTACGCCGGAGGGCGGTAACGAGGAAGATGACTTCCCACTCAATCCTACATTACTCCTCGCGCCATCGCTTCAAACGGCGCGTGCAAGACAGTGGCAGGTTCTTCCTGGTAGAACGCATCCCATGATGACCAGTAAGGGCGGTGCGGAGGGATACTTGTTCACTGCTACAAGGGTGTTACCGGTGGAGGGGAGGGTGGAAGCTAGGGGTCATCATGGGAAGAAGAAGAGGAAGGTTGAGGACGGTGGGCAGGACTCTGTGTCAGTATAATTGTTCACCCATCGCTTCGGTAGGGTTATTTACCACCTGAACCCAAACCAGTATACCGCAACGCTTGCTGTAGTCATTAACAAACAATATCTGCTGCGACGCCATGTTATAGTACCGCACACCTGGAACCCCTGTTGTCGCTGCTGTATAAAAAGTATGCGTACTCCACACGAGTCACTGGTGACCCCCTCAGTATATGCTCTCCACGTTATTGAATTAGACCTCCAGTTAGCGGGTGTGCTCAGTCGTATTTTCGAGAGCTCGGACCGCGAGTGAAGGACCTCAGTGAATCTCGCGTCTACGTCATGGCCGCTGTGCAATACCTGAGTGGTAGAAATTGCTCACTGCTTTCCCCCAGTTACCCCATAACTCATTCTCTACCCAGAAAGCTGAGTCAACTCCTGAGTTTACCAACTTCCCGATTCTCTCTCTTAATACATCCACCATCATAGCCACGTCGATACCGAGCACACTGACTGCAAGCCAGAAGGCTACGAGCAGTAGCGCCAGCAACACCACATCCAACATGGAGACTGAGTATCAACCTGCAAAGCCGACAAAGGCGGACCGCGAAAAGATCGCGCGCCGTCAGCGACTGTCCGAAGAGGCGCATGTCATGCGTACTTGGGACGAGGTCGCGCCACAGGACAGGACTGTCTACATCAAAAAACAGCTTAAAGGGCGCTCTTTTGAGATGGATTTTACTTTCAAGGTCAGTACTGTCGCAGGTATCTAAGCAAAGCAGAAGACTGACAAGACACAGAAGCAGATCGCGGCGTGCATCAACATCGCGACCCACAAGACCTGGCGAAAAATGCAGATTGCTCACGGCAACACGGGCACGACGTCGGATACGACGGCCAGCTCTAACAGTAGCGGCAGCAAGTCGAGTCCTGACCTAGACAGCGACGATAAGCGCAGCGTGAGCCCAGAGACAGACGGGACCTCATACCATGGAAGCGACGATGGCAAGACAGCACAGAAGCTCAGCAAAGTGTTGATGGTGGTGGACCGGCAGTATGCCGTGCTGCCAAGCGAGCTCGACAGTGCGAAGCAACAGCTGCGCGAGAAGGATGCACGATACCAAGCGCTCGAGCAGAAGTACGCCGAGCAGCGGGAGCAGCGACTAAAGGATAAGCTATTGCTGGATGGCTGGTCCCAGGAAGTCTTGAACATGGAGGCTTACTGCAAGGAAGTCGAGGGTACAAACCAGGATCTGGGGAACCATATTGTGCAAGCGACTGCGCAACACCAGGCTGACATCGAGGCGAAGAACCGGAAGACGGCGACTTTGAAGGCGAAAAACGTCGAGTTCGAGAAGTGGCGCGAGACCTGTCTACAGAAGGACTCCACCCTCCAGAAAACGGTGGCAAATGTGACTGCCGAACGAGACGAAATTAAGCGAAAGGCAAACCTTGAGAAGAAAAAGATTTGGAAAGCAAGCAGGAGCAAGACTGACGATTTGAAAGCCAAAATCGAATCATTGGAGATGAAGTACAATCGTACCGTATACGACTCGAACGATGCGATCTCCAAGAACAAGGAGACTATCGTCAGCCTTGTCGCTCGCAACCAACAACTTGAGTCGGAGCATAGAACCATTTCGCGGATGCTACAACAAAGGTATACGACTGGAACAGAACTCCACCGTGTGATCGAGGCAAACAATGCTGGTAAAGACGAGGCAATGGAACTTCGAGCGATGGTGAAGCGACTGGAGACACAGGTCGAAAACCTTCTCGACACGCTACAGAATACCGAAAATGATTGCACTCGACACCGAGAAGCCGAGCAGGACATGCGAGCTGCAGCGAACCAGGCTCATGGTATGACACAGCTTCTGGAAGACAAGCTGGCGCTGAGCAAGGATCAAATCCGCGATGCGGCGATACAGCTCGAACAAGTGAAGCAAGGCAATGCTCTAGCCAGCACGCATTTTGCAGCTCTTGACGCAGTCGAGCAAGAGAACGATTATTTGCGAAACTGTCTTCAAGTCGACCGATACGAGAAAATGGAGATGCAAGCCAAGCTTGATAATCTTGACAACGACAATATGAACCTTGCTATGGAATACGACATCATCGATGCTAAGCTGATCGAACAAAGGAAGTCTAGCAGCACACTTCGCGACAGCACTGAGGCGGCAATGCAGGAGCTGCGAATGCTCCGGAAGGTGGTTCGAGGCCAGCAAGGCGTCCTTGGTGACCAGGACCATCGCAACCTGCTAGCATTAGTAAGTAAAACGGCAGAAGAAAACAAGAGACTAGTAGAATCCACAGCCATAATGAGCAATAAAGTGCAGGAGATCGAACAATGGGGTAAAACCATCGAAGACAAGTGCGAGAGCGAAGTGATGAAAGCTAAGCATAGCAACAATAGGTGGTGGCATCTCTACTTCAACGAGGCTGTTCCGACTACAGAACGCTTGCATGCCGAGATTGCCGCCCTCAAGGCAGAGAATGGTGAGGAGCACTATGTCGAACCAAGTTTGTCAGTAAATCCTCTCGTATACGGCCGGAAGATGCTGCCGTTTGCGACCATGAACGGCCTTGAAGGTGTCCCAGCTCATCTGATCACTTCGGCTGTCTATGATGCCAAGTTCGGTACACGTCTCTCAGCAACCGAGGAAGCCCTGAAGACACTGCGACCGCAGGGTTGGTACCCTGTGCATATCGCCGGCAAGGTCTGGCTGTCAAAGATGGTGGAGCCATTCTCCGAAGAGAATGCAGCGATGCGACTCCAGACCAGCGCTCACAACGCGAGTTCGAGTAGCGCGGGTTCTGGACAATCCTCCATAAGCATCACATATGCACCGCGGAATGTCCGCATCCCCACCAACTCCAACATATACAACGAGCTGCTGACGGATTATCCGGATATCAAGACACCATTTTCGACGCTCACGTTCAGCAGGCAAGCGCACAATCCCATTAGCCCCAGACGAGGCAACCAAGCTGCTGCTATACACGAAGCGGCGCGACCGACTGCAGTGCAGGCACCGGAACAAAAGCCTCAAGCCGCATGCCAGGCTGCGCAAACCCCTACTATCGAAGCACCGCGAGCACCTGAATACCGATCGTCGTGGCAGCAGATCAACAAGGACATGACGCGGGAAGCGTGGGAAGACTTCGACCCCGAGCTAAAGATGCAGTGGGTCGAAATGAACGTCAAGGCAGAAGACAACTGAACAATTGCGGATGCGCAGCATTGCAATGCGCCAAGAGTCGATGGAGTAAAGACCGGCTGCGATGCAGGGTGATAAACGTGGCAACGTGAGGCAGCGGTGGCCTGCCTGGAGTTTGCGAAGAAGCTACCAGCCTGACGGCGGTATGGATGAGTACATAAGCAGGAGGCCGCTCATGAGTCAAGGGACTCGGTAGTTGATGCGCGAATGTTGAAGGATCTAGAGGCTGAGATGGGATGGTCGGGAAGGACGACGCATGAGGTGGCATTTGGGTTGTGTTGGTGTTCACGCTAGATCCTTCGGGGCAGCGCCTAAGTAGCGATCTGTGGATGACACTCATGCTGATTGGTGCTTGATAGACACAATGCCACTTCATCTTCTTCAGCTATTGTTATTTCCTATCCATCTATCAACCCCCATGATAAACCGTGCCCGGTCATTGCATTCTATTGTGAGTGAGTGATGACTCTCTTATATGAAGCAGTCACATCCCTCTTACACACCGCCCACTCACGATCGACAAAGTCTGTTGGTCTTCAAAGTTCAAGTTTGATGCAAAAGCTCAACCGTCACCTCCTCCAACTTCCTATGCTTGCAGTTCTACTAGCTCTTGAGCTGGCTCAACTATGCTTTGCCAGGAGCCTGACGATGGACGCAACGGGCGTTGCTCTCACCTACAACAAGCGCGAGGGTCACTGAGACGCGACGGCGCTCAACTTGCTCGGCTCACTGCAAAAGCATGAACATCGCTTGAAGAAATATTTCCTATCGTGTTCAAGGTCTATTATCCTTCGCGGAAATCCTGGCTTGCGTTGTTGCGCCTACCATCTATGCCCAATGCCGCCCCTTCACTCGCCCCCTCCCAATGCCGCCACCGCACCAACCGACATCCATGGCCGCAATGACTTCGACATTCACATTGGAATCATATATGTCCTTTCGTATTCGCTGCTATTGTCGCGGTGTTGAGAATTTGCCGAGCCAGTTAGGAGCTGCCTGCGCCACAAGTGAAGGAGACCTGAAACACAATTTTTCTACCCCAACCTCCCGCCGTCCGCAAACCAACACCTAATCCCGGCCGGAAATCCAAACTTGTCGAGAGGCCGGACCAATGGCCTGCCCCAGCCTCCTCTGCGCTGCCGAATTGGGTAACCGGAGTACTCACCACCACCATCTGCACCTCCCAAGACGAAGAAAAAGGTGCGCGATTTACCAACTTATATACCCGCAGACCTGCTAACCAGCCTCCCTATTCGCTTAGATTATGCCTAGTCTTCTTCGCACAAAGCTCTTCTTGAAGTCGCCAAATTCAGTTTCGTTTCTTCTTTCCTGCACTCCACTCCATTCCCAGATCATATTCACGCATCTCAATTACTACTTTTTTAGTTCGTTCCATACTTCTTTTCTATCAAAATGTCCAACGATCAAACCCCTGAACGCAGCTCCCAGCAGGTTGCCAGCGACATGGACTTCGAGGCTTTTGACATGTTCACCAACGACACCTACCTCGACGACGAATCTGTCCCGTCTTGTGACTTCCCTCTGCCATCGATTGAATCAGGTGACCATCTCCCTGATAACTTCTTCGACTCCGCCGTCAACGTAGACTTCGACTTTGAAGACCTTCACAGCGACATGTCGGTTTGGCCTGCTGGCGACCTCTTGGGGTACCCTGAGAACCTCCCGGCTGGTCCGGTCAAGGTCACTGCTCCGCCCCTTCAGCACACTCAGGTGCTCCCGAATCCTCCCTCATCTGCCCCTCTGGGCTCAATCGAGGCCCTCTGGAGGCCACTGATGGGCTCAACTCCAATCAAGAAGTCTTTCCCAGACCCGCCGACTCGCTCCCGCGCTCCCGCTAAGCCTCGCTCACCCAAGCCAAAGCCCGCGGTAAAAGCCAAGGCGGCTCCAAAGCCCAAGGTCTCCAAGGTCACCAAGACCAAGAAGCCGGCAACCTTGCACAAGCGCACCGTCTCCGCCCCCTCTGGCCCACCTCGTAGTGTGCAAGAGCTGTACAACCTCCCCTGGTCACACCTCTCCCAAGAGGAGAAAGGCCTTCTTCTTCTTCCCCTCCTCCAAGGCATTGACCCGAACACCGGCATCAAGATCGGTGAAGCTGGTGCATTGCTTCCTCCTCCTCAGTTCGAAATGATCGGTGAAGATCTCTTCGGTACAGGCGACAGTGGTGTGAAGCTCATGAAGAAGCGCTCCTCCCTTAAGACTTCAAGTCCAGCTGTAAAGATGACCCAGAGCGGTCAATCACATACCAACAACGCCTTCGGCACATCATACGTCCCCAAAATAATCGGCGCGACCTCATCCACCAACAACAACATCAAAAACCCTATCGACCTCACCGGTGATAACATCTCCTTCAATGACGTCGACTCCAACATCTTCGGCGACGCGAGCAACAATAACATTGACTCCACTGGCCAGAACGCCACCTACCGTAACATCGACGACGAGGATGCCGCTCTCTTCCGCGCTTGCAATGAGTTCAACAAGCAACACTCCGCGCACTCCGTTTCCGACTTCAGCTTCGATGAGTTCACCTACAAATTCGACGAAGCCAACTTCGACAACTTCGACAACTTCGACAAGTACAAGCCTGTTGTCCAGAGTCTTGGAGGACCTTGTGGTAACGGCATCATCGGTAGCCCAGTTCACAAGCTCACCCCCTACAGCAGTAACGGCAACAGCAAAGGCATGACCTCTGGTGATTTTGGTCAGGTGCCTACTCCCTCCGGTGACTATGGCCGCAAGCGCCAGCAAGAGGCTCTCAAGCGCAACACCATGCTTCGCGCTGCTGGTCGTCGTCGCTAAATGCTTCGTGCACTGAGCATTGACTGGTATGGCGGTACTCACTTTCCTTTTTCTTTCTTTGTTTACTTGACGGCGCGATTACGAGAAACTTCTTAGTTCAAGCTCACTGACACATGGTCTGATTGGCTACAATGGGAACGTTTGAGTTGCTCCTTGACCTGTAGGTGGAAATGGATATGGGACGCAACACATCGTATCATCGTTGAGTATCGGATAGGCTTGAGTACCATATATGATAGAATAACATACCCTTAAAACACCATCCTCTCTCCGCTGTACTAACTGGTTGTGACCCTTGCTATGTTCTTCACTGTCGATTCTCGCCCTCCCTAACATGTTTTATTCATATATCCCATAAATCCCTGACTGACATATCCGCCGTCTTAGCCTTAACGGGGATGTGGACGTAAACGGGTTCATCTAAGGTGATGTGACCGCGCTCTTAAAAGTTGCACAGTGCAAATCCAGGTTATGAGTTAGCTGCAGGATACTACTCACATGATGGTGTAAAGGTCCATGGTTGCAACGGAGATTGTAGCTGCTTCGATCAACCGGATTATGGGGATGTTAACAATGACCTTCGGATGTATATCTCTTGTTTGTTTACCCACCATGTCTAGATTTAGACAAGCTCGGAGAATGTGACTAACTTCATCAACTCAGAAATCGCTCTGTTTGTAGTGTCGCTGTTAATGTATTACGAAAGCCACAGATACATGGAAAAGATAACTCAACAACAGCGACTTTGGATTTAGAAGAGCTGACTGGTATGTGTTTTCTGGAATTCGTCCGTTATTGACCCTAACGGAGTACATCTATATATCAAGAAGCGTGGCTTGAACCCTCTAGCTGTTAGGTGTGACGTCGGCAAAACGGCAGATCATCGGGAATTAACAAGAAAGGTATATAAACAACTCTATGCCGACTTTTTATCTACGTGATTACATACCCCGTCAAGAAAGCAAGATGCAGGTGTCAGAACTCGTGAAACAATGAAAAAAGCTTACTGACTACGACAACATAACAATCGCCGTTCGCAACATCGCATTGCCGTCAAAACGAACATGGCGCGTGCGAGGCACTGCTCAGCCGTCTAAACTATTAGCCTATCTTCCCAGAGCAACCAAAATGGCAGACCTTGTTCATTCCGTCTCGGCCTCATCAATGCTGGAATCCCAATCTTTCCTGTGGCATCAGTCAGTGTCAATACTTCGTGCTCAGTAATTCTTAACTTACTCGTTCACCACCCGAACGTTTTCCGAAGTCTTGAATGCCCACAGTATGATCATGAACTCGTCCGGCAGTTGATGAAGCTCCTCGTCATCTTTGTAGCTATCTTCATTCCGAATGACCTCGGCCATGCCTCGTATTTGTGTCTCTGCGTCTTCAGGCTCGGGTTCAGGGGGATGGAAGTGCGTTGTCCACGGGCCGGGATCAAAACGCTCCACAGCATCAGTCAGCATACGGTAGTCGAGCATGGTAAGGTTCTGCATCGGTATAATATCTAGAAGATGTTATTGACGAGCCGAGAATTTGCTGTCGTAGCACTTACTACCGAGATGACAGCCCCACTTGTGACCGTCATTTTCTCCACAGTCCATGCATGGAAGCTGTTCCAGCTCTTTCATAAATGTGCACCACGCCTCGGCCGACTCCCCTCTCCCGTTTGTATCATCTGCGTCTAGAGAGCTCATGTTATGTTGACCGAGATTCCGCTGGAGGCTGGTGTGGTTTTCAGACGGCAGCCTGTTCGCGAGACCAGCGGGAACAGGCCTGTCGTGCGTGCCTATGGGATTATTCTGTGTTGCGACTGGTGTTCCGGCCGCTGCAGCTTCGATATGAGGAGGTGGTGGACTCAGTAGTGGCGCTGGTAGGCTAGACAGATTCTCCAAGAAATTCTCTTGCGAATTTCTTGTGAGTGTCTTTGGGAGGAGATCTTGAGGCACATACGGGCTTGTTGGCACTTGGGCGGTGCTGGTATCATGACTAAATGCAGGTGGTGTCATTGGAGCTGCTATCGAGCTAGAAAAGCTGTTAGCTGGAGGATAAGTCGTACTGACAACTAGATCAGTTGCGCTGCATGGCACGGCAACATGCCTCTCGGTTTTGTTCCCCGCCGATCGCGATGTTGATGGCGCGGTCACTGGTTTGACGTGTCCATTAGAAGTGTTCTTCCGACTGTTTGATCCTCGCGAGCCTTCGTCGACTGATTTCTGTGCCGTCGATGCCCATTGACCCGCTTTCTTCCTTGTGTGTGCCTCTGAAAGAAGTCCGTCTTGAGTTCCGCTTGCGGGATTTAGAGATCGGTATGGTGCCTTTGAAGGAATGGTAGGTTCCGAATGTGTGACGGTAGGGTCAATTGTATGGTCTCGGGCAGTATTAGACTGGCCTAGATTTTGTAGCGGTGCTGGGCTAGAAGTATACCGCATTCCAGGGTCGCGAGAAAGCAGATGAACCCAGTTGTGCTGTGAAACTCCGTAGCCATGATCAGAACGTGGCGGTAGTGGTGACGAGTTTAGGTCCAATTGTAACGCAGCTCGTGGAATTGAAGGCACGATGCTGCTGCCGGACGAGGCGGACGGTACCAATGTTGACGCTGGCGGTGCAGTGTTTTGGAAAACCACTTTCTGTTGACCGAATGTGTTAGTGGGAAGACTTGGGACTACAGAACCTCCAGACAGTGGAGGCACTGCGGAAGGCTTGATCTTAAGCGCCGTATGAGCATCAGGTCCCCGCCGTGCCGGTATAGATTTGGCGGCAGGTGTCGGTTGCGCTGCCTGAGACTTTTTTGCGCTTGGATCTCTCGTAATGCGACCGGCGGGAATCTTTGATACTTCTGGGGCTTCGTGCTGGAGCCGCAATGAACTAGAATGTTCGGGTCGCGGCGTGACAGGAGAGGAAATTGGACGACCTGGTAGCTCGCTCGTAGGATTGATCGGGACTGGTCGCTGTGCTCGATACTTTGCCTCCCAGTATTGCTTCAAAATTGGTTTAGTACTGATGGGATAGAGCGGAACTCTTCCTCGTGATGACATGGGGAGACCAAGCAGGGCGCGCAGTTCGTAGATTGTCTGGAGATGCTGCATAGGAGTGCCTGCTAATGCCATTTTCATGTTTGGGTCGTTTGCTCCCCTCACCCATCGAATGAAGATCTCGTCAAAGTCATCCTCGCTGGTATCGGCAGCACAAAGCACATCCTCAGGCGTTGTAAAGCCGCGGGCCATGGCGCGCCGGTCATCGTCGATAGACTGAAACCTCCAATATCCGCCCAACAGATGCGATGTCCTTAGCTGTCGTACGAAATGATCGAAGTCGCCGTTGCGAGCTGTAGCAATGCCAATGTAGGCCGTTGCGTAGGCCATGGAGGGAGGTGTTTGGGCGTTGTCCGATTAGAATGTGAGGGAATTGCGGCGATAGTGATGGATGAGTTTCCGGCGTGATTGAGATAATATCGGCGGGGGTTGAATCAAGCAACAGGAAGCTGAGGGCTGTGGTTGAAGCCGATGTGTAGTAAATAGTGAAATGGCGCAAGAGTTGGGAAGGTGCGCCCTTGGAAGCGCTTCGCAAAGCAAGAGGGAGCGAGATGAAGGACTTTTGATAGAAGACACTTTTAATTACATCGGCAACTGATTGGCACATAACAACGACATTGATTTCTAGAAGAGACCAAGTCCAGGACTCAATCCAATGCGTCTCCATGTCTACCCTGATGCTACTCTTTACAACGCTGTCGCAACAGCACCATAGTCACCATACCGAAGAGCCAGTTGACGTGTTGCGATATAAAGCTGGCAACCTGTCTCTAGCCTGCATCATTTTGGGCGCGCCAGGTGGGGGATAGATGGAGGAGATGGGATAGGATGGAGCCATGGTGTTCCCCAGGTCAATGGTGTAGTGCCTTAAAACATCTCGCTCCGCCCAATCCCGCACCCAACCAACAACATCACTTGAATTCGCGTTTCCCCTGGTATCTACACCACCCGCATACCGAATCGTCGTATCATTACAATCATGGGATTCCACGAAAGGGACGGGTCGACTGGGATTATACACCGCGGGTTGGCGTTTGAGAACTGGCTTAGGGATTCTTGATATTTTGCGTCTTTGGCGCGACCGTGGAAGGATAGGATGAGTAGGACTGGGGTGTCGTTTTTGTACGAGGGCGGAATGTGCAGGCGGTATCTGCGAGGCGAGACACCACTTTTACTGTCTATCGTTCAGTCGATGGACTGGTCGAGCGACACACCTTTAAGTAGTGGCTTTTGGCAACCATTGTTGGATCGGATCTCGAACTAAGAGCAGCGGTCGCTGTGAAGAGCGTCGAGAAGACAGTTGAAGACGCCCTCATGTTGATGATCTTGTGCTTGCTCAAAGACTTGAAGTCTCGCACTGCGCATTTATACATCTCCGAAGATGCTCATGCGTGCAGTAACGTCACATGCACAGGTAATGGATAGTCTTTGCCTAAAATTTTTCATGATCCTCGAAAGGTTTTTTGTTACTCGGCTTCATTCAAATACAATATGCTGCTTCAACCACCACCTCCACCATAGCATCGCGTCGTCGAAGCTATCATATTTCGATTCGGAGAACGTGTCCTGTTCACCCCCCACGCATTCCGTCACAACTTTCTGCTCGATCGTTCGATCCTCGTGATCATATAGGTTTTGTTGGTCGGTATCTGTTTCTTTGGCGAACGCAACTGATCCGACGTCTCTGCTCGAGTCGGTACAACACCGGTCTGAAGATCTGCTTCTGTGTAAGTCGTGCGAAACAATTAATAAATGCAGTTCACGTGTATCTTATCTGTGATGTGCCGAGCATCTCGATTTAGGAAGTCTGGTTTGCCGGTATAGCGGTCAGGTGCATATCCTGCGAGTTGCTCATTCTCGGCTAGCTGGGCGCTAATGCGAGCGAGTATCTTCTTCGCAAAAGCAGGTAGCTCTTCATCCTCCGGGGTGTCAGTCATACCATCCTCTTGAGCGTCTTGGATATTACCAGATTGAGGATCGTCAGCTTGCGGATCCTCTCCTGCTTTTCTCGGCTCGGGCGATGCGCGCTTGCTAGACGGCGACGAACTATTGTTCGTGTCGGCTGATCCAGATTTATCGGAACGCGTATCAGCCTCTTGGGAGCCTTTTCTGTCGTCAGAATCATCCCCGTCCACAGTCTCGTCTTCATCGTTGTCCGAATCATCCCCCGTATCGAAACTCTTTTGATTGAATTCTTCGAGCTCCTCTTCTAATGCTTTGAGCTCTTCGTTAAATCTTTTCAGTCGCTTGTTTGACTTCGCATAGGTAGCATTGTCCATAATGACCTCGCCCTCGCCCGTGAGTAAAAGAACAGTAAGCGGCACTTATGCTGCATGCCTCTCCAAGCACTCCCAGAAGTCAGGCCACAGTTTACGTATGTCCATCTCAACTGCCGAGTGAGCGACCTTGAGAAATTCTGGGCCAAAGTACTCCTTAGGAAGCATGTCGCTGTTGAGACCGGAACTTCACTTGTATAGCGTAAACTGTAGCAGGCGCCTATCGTGGACCAAACGACTGGAAGGCTTGGATGAGTAGAAATGTTTCTTATCACACTTTTTCTTCCAATAAGCAAGTTCCTTATCTAGACAATCGCGCCCGTGCACCGCAACGTCCCAGAAGTGCGTCTCAAAGTCCTTGTACTGTGATTTCCAGTTTTCGGTCCCACGCTCGCACTTGGTGCTCATCCGGAGTGCCCGGTCCTTGTAATTGTCGACTTCATTCAGAAGATTGCACTTTTCGGCAATGAGTTTCCGGGTTTCCAGTTGGAGAAGATGAATTTTTGTGCGGAGCAAATTATATTTCTCCAGAGACTGTGGGTAGCTGGCAGAGTTGGCGGCGCTGATCAACAAGTTGCGGTTCAGAATTTGGTTCTCGAGGTTCTTCTGCTGCGCTTCTACTGACAGCACCTTTCGCTCGAGCCAATTCACTTCAGCCGAACGATCGTGTTCATCAGTTTGGTGCTTGGAGAGATCGTTCCAAACTGGTCCAGTTTGGCTCGGATGTCTCGGTGGCCTCTTTCTCTTGTCGCAACGTTTGACGCAGCTACTCTGCCTGGGTGTAATTGTTCACTATGACATCTGCTATGATCTTGTTGACGACGGGTCGTACAGCGGAGTTAACGCTGCAGTGAATATTGTCCCGTTGATCCTCGCGAGCTTTGGTAGTGATGAGCCTCTGTAAATCCTCCGAGTACTTTTTACTTTTCTTCAGTTGATCAGTGAGCTGAGTAACTTGGTCGTTCTCGTCCGTTCGCTCAGCTTGCAGCGCCTCAATATTCTTGAGACATGACGTTAGCGCCGCTGACCTCGATTGGGTAGTATCGAGCAGATTCTGCATATCTGTCTTTAGGGCTTTGTTCTCTTTGCCTAATATGGCTTTCTTCTTACGCAAATGTTGATGCGTCTTTATGGCGTGTTGGGTGTGCTCTTGGACAAGAAGCCTTGGCTGTCACTGCATCCAATATGGTTTCTAGACCAGAGATCACGGCATCCTTCTCGCGCAAGATCTGGGCCCAATTCGCATGATTGTTGCGAGTCTCTGCCTGAGCGATGGACGCTCCACGATTGAGGTTGTTTTGAGTCTCTTCCGAGGCTTCCCTCTCCTCTGTAAACTGATCGGACAACTTACGATATGCGTTATCTTGCCTCGCCAATTCTTCTTTTTAGTAGCTCACGTTTAGATCGCATTTCTTCGCGTCGTCCTCTTGAGTTTTGTGTTCAACAATGGCTAAGCTGAGGGCTAAGCCTTACCTGAACCAATAGCTCGTCCTTCTTTGTAACAGTCACGGAAAGAGCTACGACTTTGGCTTCAGGGTCAGCATTTTTCCTGCGAACCGCGACGATAGTGTCTTCGTTCGTGCTTGTTTAGTTGCGAAGGGTATAACGCTTCGAGCACTCCATCCACTGCTGTGGAGCACGCTCAGTTTCCCTCGGCCGAACATCTGATCGATTGTTATATGTATATATGGCGACTTCGATGGAGACAAAGTGAAGTGGGGTATCGTTTTGAAAGAAAGCGTACTTCAGTCAGTCCTCCACCCAACGTACACCTCATCAGTCCTAAATCGCTGCGTACATGTTGTGTCCTTTAACTCTGTCTTCACTCCAGTCCCGTACTCTAGTAAGCCCGCATGAGCGATCATGATACCATTGTCGATACAAAACATCTCGTCGGTCGCGAACACATTTCCACCCCTGTCTCTTGCCATCATGCCCATCATCTGCTGCAGTCGCATATTCGAGCCCACACCACCAACCACCAGCACTTGTTGCGAACCGACATGTGCCATGGCGCGCTCGGTAATCTCAACGAGCATGGCGAAAATGGTTTCTTGGAGGGAGAAGCACATATCTGCTCTTGTGACTAGCTCTCCGCCCTCAGTCTTCAGCCGTTTCGCTTCCGGTAACGACTCGTCCAATCCACGCGCAAGCAGGTCAGCTGCAGCCAAAATGCCCGAGAAGCTCGCATCCATGCCTTTGACACCGTATGGTAGATCAATGAGATGCTTTCCCTTTTTTGCTAGTTGCTCAACGTTGTATCCGGGAAACGGGTCATTGGGTATCATGAGCGTACGGGCGAACCGATCGATGCAGTTTCCTATGGCGATATCCAGAGTCTCCCCGAAGATGCGATAACGTTGGGCGGAGTAAGCGATGACTTGGGTGTTGCCGCCAGATACGTAGAGGACGACGGGGTTGTCGGAGCACGTTATTGATCGGCCCATTTCGATGTCTGGTATTGTTCAGCCTGCAATCTTATCTCCTGGGTTCGCGGAGTACTGACGGCCAACGCAATGATTCACGCCCACCATAGGCTTCCCCCACAGCAAGCTGATTGTCCTGGCTGCAAGCGCAACACTTTGTAAGGGAGCACCCATGCCTGGGCCTTTCGTGTAGCATATACAATCTATGTCCTCGATCTTGACCCCAGCTTGTCGCACGGCTTGCTTGATTAGCCTCACAACCCATGCTCGGTGATGTATCGCTGTGTCCTTGGGCAAGAAACCTTCGCCAGGCGGGGAGACATATGTGTGCCGCAGGTTCGCGAGGATGATTGGCGGCTTATGGGGGCCTGGATGAGAAATGACGCCAATGCCGATCTTGTTGGCGCTTCCTTCTAGTCCTATGGCAATCATTGTGGTGGCAATCGCGGTTCAACGTTGGTGTTTGACGCGTCAAGGCGGGGTGAGGTTGGAAAAGGCTACCGAGGTGGACGGGCCAACGCGCACTTTTTGCCATAGTAATCTAAGCCTTCGTTGCTGCATTGGGTTAACATGATTGGCTAGTCCGGCGGCAAAGTTGACAAAAATAATGCCTAAGGAAGCTCAATTAATTAACAGAACACACATTCCTGCTTCATGGCTCTCGGCGCATATGATCCAACATTAGATTTACCCCGCCCGGAGTAAACTTTCTGCAGGGTGCAAATACGGAACTGGCGACGAGAGTACCACTGTGTTTATTTTAACTCGCCATCGCCTCCTTTATCGCATCAACTTGACTGCGGCCTTGAACATAGACCTCTCATTGCTTCCAATTAGGTTAATGCGACAGGCAAGTTCAAACCTATATAATTCGGCTTGTACTAATCCAATTGTTGCAGTCATTGAAGTCAGAACAAACCTAACGCTTGCGCCGTCTTGAAAATATGAGCGACAAAGACGAACAGCAAGCAAAAGTCGGCTTCGCCATCACTCCTGGAAACCGTACCAACGTCGGCCTCGTCATTAGCTCCGGCAGCATTGCAAAGAAGAGAAGGGAAAAGGATAGCGATGGCGAAAAGAAAGATGGCAGTAGCGAAAAAAAGGATAGCGATTGTAAAAAGAAAGATGGCGACAAGGAATAGCAGTTGTTCTGAGATAGAATGGCAGCGCTAATTAGAATTGAGTTATTTAATATTCAACTGTCATTCTTAAACGCCTTGTACTTGAAAAACCCTTCGCAGATCCGCATCATACTGCTTCTTTTGCGCCACCTTCGCTTCGAGAATCTTTGGGTCTTGAGACCAATACTTGGAGATAGCATTGCCAGTCTCTTTGGTTATCTTGTTACCGAAATGTCTACTGCGAATATGAGTGGGAAATATGGTATACATAGCGTTGACAGACTCGAGACACCTGAAATACCAATACGCTCCTTTGTTCCAACCTGCCCTTGACACATCCGCGAGTGACAATTCATTTAGGAGGCCAGCTGGTTGTTTTGCCTCTTCTTCCCTGAGTATGGATACATACCTCTCCTGCATGTTTTCGTACCTTTCTAGATCGTCGCCTTCAATCTCATCGACCCCTAACCCTGTCAACCAGTATGGGGGCCCCTGCATTTGAACTGGTAGGGAGCATATCCATTCTAAGTCAATAAGGCCTTTGACGTTCCATTCGTCATCGACTAGAAAGTTGCTTTGATTTATGTCGGTAAGCTGAAGAACGAATGGCCCGTCCCGGAGATTTCGATCAAGGTATTGGTGGGCAATAGCGCGCATCAGCACACTCATCGTCATCTGATTAACACCATCATACTCGTCATACACCGCATTAGGTTGTTCGCGAAAACGATTGTCGTGATAGGTAAGCATGTCAGTAATGTATGGCTCAACTGATGTGTAGGTGGTGTGCTGATCTATTGCTCGTGACGCGCCATCTCTCTCTAGGAGAGCAATGATTAAGGGGAGAGGCCGATTAGTGAGAGTGATTGTTCCGTCGTTGCAGAAGATGTACGATCCTACTCGAGGCTGAGGTAGGCGAGCTAGGCAAAGTACGACTTGCACTAGCCCTCTAAGGAAATTATTCATTCGTTGCTGGTCTCCCATATGGAGCCTGAAGGAGTTTGACAGCATCGACCCGCACTCAAGGTATTCAAGAAGTATATATCCGGAGGGAAGGCTGTGTGTGTTTGGGTGATGCGTATACTGGGAGCGTATAGGAAGGCGGAGGAAGGCGGAGAGTGTCCGAGCAGCCCAATTTGCAGCGCGGACCAAAATCGACCGATGTGAGACGTGTGTGTACTACGCAAGTCAGCTAGTACTAAAAGGTAGTGAAAGAACACTAAAGCATACAGCAGATGAATCGGGGAACTTAAAGCCCCAGAGGTGAGGGATATGAATGTCTCGGCAATTGCGTTGCATGAAGACATAAGTTGCAACCTCACATCTCATCTTCTCTGATATGCTGCCAGGGTATTCACGCTCGGCAAGCGATTGGGGAAGAGGGCAACGCAGAAGGACCTTTCTGCTTGCGGTCCCATTGAGAATCTTAACCGGAATACAGACATTGAAGCCTCCCGTAATCCACTGATCCGGCTGCGACACTATACAACTTTCTCTCTTCGTCAGAAGAAGGTGATGAGAAACGATGGCTTTGATGTCGGCCATGTGGCCAGCAAGGCGCAAAATAAAGTCGTTGTTCTGTTGCGTAATTTCAATTCGTCTTAATACGTTTGAATCGTCGGCGGCGGCCATTGAGTAAGTAATGAATGACATGTTGAGTATGGACAGACGGTGAGGAAAGGAGAGGATACAAGCCGGGGTTCAAGCTTGTTGAGAGTGAAGATGAGCGAGGTTGTGAGGAAGGAGAAGGCAGGAACGCGATGCAGTGCTGAATGTGGGCGTAAAAGCCGGAAATTCTTTAGGGCCGGTCTAGAGTCATCGCAAAAACGCCACGCAAGAGGAGATGAGCGCGGATAACGTATTTAGGAGGGGCGGAGAAGAGGATAGGCGCGACGGGCTTGGAGGCTGGTCCGGAATAATGTCGGTACTCCATGTCAGCTGAGAATCGGATGAAGATTCGGAATGGATTTACTTTAAGCCGTAGTAACCCGTTACCTCGGCGAGTTGATTGGCCAGCCCGGCGGTAAAGCCCAACAAGAATAATGCAATGAAGACCCACTCCCACTTCATGTACAGTTAAAGGAAATGAAAAGAAACACTAATGTGCTTCTATCGATCTCAGTTGCCTTCAGTCCCTTTGCGCGGAGATGGTGCGGCTTCGCCGTATATGTCTGTAGGGACGTTTTGGCCATATATTCACATTGCCTAAGATATTGTAGCACCTTTTGTAAGCTAAAAAAAACTAGCTTAAGCTATTGTAGGAGACTATAACGTGCGAGTTGGCCGCCCGGGCGAGTTGGCCCGTCCACCTCGGTATCGATAAGAAATGGCATGCACGATGTGGCTGCAGCCAGCGCCCGGCAAGCACTAAGTGACTAGCTGATGTCTACCCGAACAAGTTCATATAATGATGCATTGTATGAGAGACGGCCGGTCGCATTGTTCGTGGATACCATGTCCGATGGTTAGGAAGCAAGCCGACATGTATTAAAAAGTCAACGGGCAGACGTCACCGCCGCTAGTCATGGGCTGCAGGGTCTGAGAACTACCACAACAAAGTCCACTATTTCTCTCACATATCCTCACCATTGCTCCTACATTGCAACTTTCTTCGTCTTCCTTGACTCCTGTCCATCGTGTCTTGGAACACATTCACAGTAGGAGTTGCAGAGCCACCAATTCATGCTCCGCTCGGACCAAGCGGCCTCGGATCCCTGAACCGCCAAAGAATATCCACCAAATACCCAACCCGCCCAAACATCCCACATCACACCAGACGTTCCGCGCATGGCAGACTTCGACGGCGCCAGCCAGAACTTTCTGGCTTGGCTGAAGCAATCCGGAGCGGAAATCAGCCCAAAGATCAAGCTGGAAGATCTGAGAAACAAGGCTGCTGGGCGAGGCGTCGGTAAGTAGCTATTCCACCCATGCAGAAGACAAGACCTACTCTACGTCGCCACCACCATTTGAATCAGACATGGTAGAACCTTACTAACCCCAATAAGTCGCAACTCAAGACATGGCCGAACATGAACTCCTCTTCCGCATACCCCGCGCCTCAATCCTCAGCGTCGAAAACAGCATCCTAAGTACCGAAATCCCCGCTCCAACCTTCGCCCTCCTCGGCCCCTGGCTCTCTCTCGTCCTCGTCATGCTCTACGAATACCACAAAGGTAGCGTATCGAACTGGGCTCCGTACTTTGCCATCCTACCCACCGAATTCAACACCTTGATGTTCTGGTCCGAGGACGAATTAGCTGAGCTACAAGCCAGCGCCGTAGTCAACAAAATCGGGAAAGAGAGCGCAGATGAAGCTTTCACCGAGCAGTTACTACCTGTGATAGAAGAGTTCGCACAGATAATCTTCAGTGGGGATGAGAGAGCGAAGGATAAGGCAAAGGAGATGCGCAGCCCTGAGAATCTAGACTTGATGCACAAGATGGGTAGTCTGATCATGGCGTATGCATTCGACGTTGAGCCAGCGACACCAAACAAAGAAGTAGACGACGAAGGTTTCGCCGAGGAAGAAGAAGACGCTGCGCTACCCAAGGGCATGGTCCCATTGGCTGACATGCTGAACGCCGACGCCGAGAGATGCAACGCGCGACTCTTCTACGAGAAAGACTGCCTGGAGATGAAAGCGCTAAACCCAATCAAAGCTGGCGAAGAGGTCTTCAATGACTATGGTCCGCTCCCTAGAAGCGATTTGTTGAGAAGATACGGCTACGTTACCGATAATTACGCACAATACGACGTCGTTGAGATCCCCGCAGAGCTCATCACTGGGCTTCTAACCAGCGAAGATGTCTGGCACGCGGACAGATTAGAATACATGGATGAACAAGAAGTGCTTGATACGGGCTACGACATCGCCGCCAGCACGCCCTTCACACTCCAAGAAAGTCTCTCACCTGAACTTGTCATTCTGGTAGAAAGTATGCTTCTTCCAGCAGAAGAATTCGAGCGTCTTAGCAGTAAAGGGAAATTGCCCAAACCAGAGAACATCACTAGCAGAGGTTCGGAGTTGCTGCTGAAGATCGTTCAGGCTCGTATCGCGCAATATGCTACAACGCTAGAAGAGGACTTAAAGACGTTTGGCGACGTTCCCCCTGTCGAGGCTGGATCAGCCAAGGAGAGGAGATTTACCATGGCGAAGGCGGTGCGTATCGGAGAAAAGCAGCTTTTAGCTCAGATGAAAGACGCGCTGGCGGAGAAGATTGCAAGAAATGGTGGGGCAGCGGCGGCGAAGAGGCAAAGAGATGTTGATGAAGAGGGGGATGTGGAGATGGGTGGTATGGGTAAGAAGCACAGAGTGTGATTTACGCCAGACTGTACGCATCGATGCCGACAGTAAGCCGTACAAGAGACTGTCCATCGACGAAACGGTTACCAAGAATTGCGCCTAGAGGACGTCGCGAACCATACGAGCAAGCTTCAAGACTCGGAGAGATAAGTTTAGGTAAGTTTCTGTTTTTTTTGTCGCCAAGTAAAACCCTTATGGGACTTTACAAAGCGTTTGATAAATGTTTCCAAGTATCGACTTGCTGACTTGTGAATCTATCCAGGCTAATCTTCCACACGCACCAATCCACCCACAAACCAAACAATCATCCATTCCCAACCTCCTTCCCTAATACATGGGCTAGTGTACATAACTTTGGTAGATCTTTGGAGCCAGCCCGCCGAGCGAATAGAAAACAAAGGGTATAACTTGTCGACAAAAAGCGCTGAACGAAGAAGATTGAGCAAACCGCGATTTTATCTGCCGGCTGTTGTAGGAGCTGTGGCAGACGTTGGCGTAGGAGGAAGAAGATGACCAGACGCAGATCGATTGTGGTTTTCGATGGACCGACGATTCGGATTTGGTTGAGGTTGCTGGGTTGCCGCCTTCTCGCCCTGGCGCTCAATCATGATGCGATACCTAATGTGCAGATTGTCTGTCCAGTCGACGGGATACGTCTCCTCGTCCTCGCTGCTATCGCCGGAGAAGCGCCATCGGTCTGCCAAGCGGTCGTCTACCCTTTCAGTCTTCTGACGCTTCACGCCTCGTCGATCAATCATCATACGTCCGCCTCGACCGATTCTACGACGGAAGCGAGATTGGTCGTGGAATGGAACGTCATCTGGTGGAGTAGCGAAACGTATGCGCGCACTTCTCCGTGGGTCTGTCTGCTTACTCGACGGCACTACTGCTGTGGCATCAGCACCCTCTCCATCAGACACGGAAGCAGGAGGCGTGGGAAGCTGACTCTCCGTAAAGACTGTACGGAAGTCTGACTTGGCAGCGGGCGGCTCCAGAGGTGGCGTGATGGGTCGCCACGTTGCGTCGACCCAGCCCACATTCCATTTTTGGTGCTTGACCAGATTGTCCTCGATGAAGCTGTCAATGGCCTCGGTGCGCTTCGCTTGCTGCTCCTCAAGGTACACTATGTCACCATCAACAAGACGCCCGTCTGGGCGTGTGTTTGTAGGCTTCATGCCTGGTAGAGTCTGGCGTTGTCGCTCGACATCGGCGGTTCTCTTGGGCTTAGGGGCAGGCTGTGATAGGTCAGTCGCCTGTGCAAAGATTCCGGTGAGTTCATTGCGGCATACCTTCTGAGTGATGAGTAGCTCATCGTCATCACCCTTGATGCTGAGTCTCCGCTTGAGCTCCTTGACGGCATGGCGTTGTTCAAAGATCAGCTTGTCCGTTGCAAGCTGTTCTCTTATGACTGCCTCTCGTCGCTTAACTTGCGACATCAGCAGACGAGCCTCTTCCAATTCCTTCCTCAGCTTCTTCAGCTTCTCTGTTACTTGGGCGTCGCGACCACGCGTCTTGCGGACTTGTCGGACCTCACGGCGTCGGAAGCAAACATATGGATCAGCATCATCGGTTTCGAGATTCGTCTCAAACTTCAGTGAGGGCATCAGCGGATGGTTGCCTTTCAATAACCGTTGGTTTTTCCAATGTGGGTAGATGTCTTTTGCGAACCGACGGGCCGACTCGCTGATTGTCTCGTCGAACTCAGCTTCGAGTTCTTCATAGGCAAGAACAGGCGAGTTGTCGACGGCTGCATATGGTTGCTTTAGTGCAGTGGTCTCTTCGAAGAAGTTTACCACTTCCTCGAACTCGTCTTCTGAGCAGAGGTTGTTTTTGCCCTTGTTCTGGTTGTAAGATTTGAGAAAGGCGACATCATCACTGGTCATGCAATACGGGCAGCCGGACGTGTCTTCGACGGTTGACGAAAACCGAATGTAAGTGGCAGGCTGGGTGAAGCGTTTGGGATAGACATCTTCATATTGCAGTGTGCTTGCGACAGCATCTGGAGTTGGGATGTAGAGCTGTGCGATCTTCCCGCCAGTCGCGCCTTGCGCTGCTGCCTGGGCGGCAGAGATGACGGCTTGTAAATGGTGCTCCTGGAGATGATGTAAGTATGTGTATGGTGAGGGCAGGGGAAAGGGGCAGCCAAAAGCGGCCTAGCGCAACGTACAATCTCCTCGCCCTTCTCAACACCCGTCTCCACCTTGGGAATGTGGCGCGAGGCATCGTCATCAGCAAGCTGTTCAACCTCATGTTCGCGGACGACAGGTAGGTTCTGCTTGGTCGATAGCTTGCGCTGCCTAAAGCGCTGGCCACTTGCGCGAGCCGTCATTGTTGTTGTCGCAGGGCAGGGCACGTGACAAGTGTTTGGGCCGTTTGGGCTGCGTACCGGGCGTGGTGCAAATCTGGCGCCTGGGGGCGGCCCAGCAGAGAAGGAGTCACGCTCCCAGAAGCGCTATCCGACCACCCACGCGCCGGAATATTGTCGATATGGGTATCGAAAGTGTCGCACCGGCCTCTGCATGCGCTCTATCGCGTCGAAGGTGATGGAACGAGGTGTTGGGGTGATGTTTGGCGATGGGTCTGGCCTTCGGTGAGCGGCGATGTCGAGCGTGAACAAGCGGATGCGTTTGGGCGGGCTGGGAGGCAAGGAAGTTGCAAGCGAAATGGACCAATCATGAGCGAGATGGCCGAGAATAGGTGGAACCTGCGCGATCGTCTTCTGTCCATCGCGGGCAATTTACAGGCGGCGGCACATGTTCGCATTCACCGACCGCCGCGATGCAGAGCTGCGGAAAATGCTGCATACCTGTGTTTTCATCCCTCGTTGCTGCGTTCCATGGGTCGGTGTGGACGGGGTCCGAATAAAGTTAGCTCGCCTTGGCATCTTGTTCCGCGACCTTCCAGTGGTGACTTGCATCGTCACCCTGACAAACCTAACATCATCATTTCCAGCAAGGCCCGTCGCCCATGTACCATAGTACGCCACAAGAGGCATGTATCTCTTTTGTATTCACAGTGTGTTGATCAAGAAAAGAGATTCCGGCACTCTCCAACCTATTTTGGACGTCACCGAATGTCAACGAACAGCATTGATCAAAAGCACACAGTTCCCAATCAGGTCAGTACTCGTCGCCTAGCTAGTGGCTGTCAATCTGTTGCCCGTCTTCTCTGCCCCCCAGCGGCGCTGGGGCATCCTGTCCTTGCGGCGTTATATACGCGAACCGCAGTACTCTTTAGAATGTTTCAAGCGTTTCGGGGTAGGAAAAGCAGTACATAGAGAAGAGTATGGCCTCTTTGCAGCGCTTCAATTTTGCAAAGCTCTTTCATTAAGCGCACACCCTCTAGGTAATGTAAACAATGCCGCCTTTTTAGGTATTTAGTAAGTCCTAGACAACAATTAAAGCTGTTGGGGCTAAATACCTACTTTATACCAAGGTCTAACTTTAAATTACTGATAGCGTGAAGACATTTGCCACTATCTTGAGGGCGCCGTGGGTAGAGGTCGCGGAATTAGTAACATTGTACCTAGAGGACCTTTGCACACGATAATACATAGGCAATACTAAAAATTAGACCTAGACTGCTCATTGGAAATACAATCTATATACCCAAAACAGACTTAACGTACAACTCTAAAATTAGATAGCACTATTCAAGAAGAAGCGCTTCGCACATTATCATCTGCAATCTCTCCTCTAGTAGGAGGCCACAATAAACAGAATCCCAAATGTTAATATGCTTTCCCTTAAGCTGCAGCAACTGATCGTAGGCAGACTCTCTAGTAATATCTCGTAGTTGCCTCGCGATGCGCTCGCATTCAATAAGTGCGCCAAAATTCACTCTTTGTAGGAGGCTAATACTGTCCTATGGGGTCAGAATTAGCACTCCGCAGCCGCGAATGCCTTTGGAAGTCGAGTAAAAAGAGTCCACAACTACAACCCCAGTACCTTTGTTATCAGAAGAAGTATCTGTAGCCTCTAATGATTGCAAAGACGGTTCGTATGGAGTGGAGTGGCCTAGGCGAGAGGCTTGCGTGTGCATTTAAGCGGAAGCATTATGCGTGGGCGTAGGCATATCTGCTGTAGATGGTCGATATTCCAAATACCCCTTCAAATCGCTCTTTTTGCAGTATTTGGTAGTATCGACAGTCAATCGATGCTCTGTATCTGTAATGATAGCCTCTGCCAATGGACATAGAGAGTTTGGGTGCGGGTCTAGTGTGCTAGGACACGTTGAAGTATCGTAGCGACTAGGCCTTCTTTGGGTCGAGAAACATGATTGTAACCACTTCACTACGGCATTGTAGCTGGACTGTATCGTGCCCGTGCTCGCATTTACGGATCGATGATCTCTGGTTTTCGCCGTGATTGTATCCTGAACTGGCCTGCAACATCTCCTATTGAACTCCCGTAATCCTCTTGACTGTATCTTCATATACTTGCGTACGACGAAAGTCCATCTGGAAGAATTGTTCCACGGTAAAGGTCTTATCTTCATCCACTTGACGTATCCCAGAGTCGGGCCCTGGGATGTGCGAGACATTCACACGTACATAGTGTGTACTATCCCCGCACCAAACACCATGACACATTCTGATGTCTAACCCTAGGGCAGCCACGTGCCTAGTGTTGCCGGCCGTAGAAGTTTAAGCTGCACTCGGTTTGTCGTTTAGATCCGCGACAGTAGATAGTGTATCTTCGCTACTATGTTTTGTTTCCATATAGAACATGTATGGTTCTGCGCAGAGGTAGCGCTTTAGGCAATAACTGCATTAGAACTTTCCGTCCGCTACAACATGTCAGCTTACAGGATTACTAGGATAGTAAGCATATGTTAAAGAAAAGAACAACTTACTACTAAGGAGAAAGACGAGTTTCTTTTCACGTAGTCGCTGGTCTAAAAAATTAGGCTAAAAAGTTAGTTCTTTTCTTGCTCTTTAGAACTTAAGTTAGAAAACTGTAGTAACCTACTAGAGACATAGCTATAGCATTTAGAGACATCTTGCTAGTAGATTAAGTTTAAAATAAGGCAACTAGTAAAGAACGCAAAGGCAGCAAGTGTCACAGATGGTAGCGTGTTGGCTAGATCCGCCAAACTCGCTTATCGTTAGCTTGCCCACCTGCAATTGTGCTTATAAGGGGCTCCTTACCTGCGAGGATACCTACAGGTATTATTGCTTAAAATATACACATATTATTATTTAGAGCTATCTTGTACTATTGCCTAAAGCTACCCCTTACAGAATAATACCTCCTCCTACAGGCTAATAGTCTAGAGATAGCTCCCTTAACGCGATCTAATACTTAAGGTAATTAGAGAAGCTAGAGCCCTACTACATCTAAACTTTCTAATCCCCCTTAAACCCTATTAAGGCCCGCTACACCTAAAAAGCTTAAAGAGCGCACTTAAGGCGCACCTGCAACGCTTAAGGAGCGTATTAATGCTGCAGAAAAGTAACGCAATAAACTTTAATTCTTATAATAATTATAAGAGTTAGAAGAAGAAGTAGCACAACTAGAAGAAGTTAAATAGAAAGAAATTTTAAATATACTAATACTACTAACTATATTATCCTGCGCGCAGAACGCACCTAAAGCAATACCTACTATATATACGCAACGCGCGTTAAAACTTAAAGACCTAGCTAAATACTAAGGTAAAACTTTTAAAGAATATTACAAGTTTACCTATTCTTACAAAGTAGTATTTTAGCTACTACTATAAAAATTTAAAAAAAATAATAATAAAGTAATTTAGGCAATGCAGTATCTTAAAGTAAACCTTTAAGAGCTTTAGTATACTTACTATAAGTATTTTTTTAAAGTAAAAAAAGAAGTACTAACTTAAAACTACTTTAAGTAATATATACTTAACTTACTTTTAGACTTTATTAACTATAGCTTTAAAGTAGTAACTGCGCATACATACGCTATATAGTAAAAAAACTAAACTATCTAATTATTTATTACTTATTTTAATATTTTTAAAAATTAACTTTTAATATATACTAAGGCATAAAAAGTTTAGTACTTATTTATAAAACTTAGGCCTAAACTATAGTACGTAATTACTAACTACTATTAAATTTCTATAACTAGAAAAGACTTTATTATGCTTAGCTCTATACTTAAATAAAGTTTGCGTAGAGCACTTATTACGTATAATCTGCTTTACTAAAGCACTTTTATAAAGAAAAAATAAGAATACTTTTTTTTAGCTACTATACTAAACGCACCTAAAAAGTATAAAAATAGTAATAATATTATATGCTTTAAGTGCTAAAAAAAAACACTACGCTAACAAGTGCTAAAGCAGCAACTTTAATAAGGCTTTAGTTAATATAAACTAAATAAAAAAAAGTTAAGCTTTACTACAAACTTAAAGTTAGTAAAGCGCGTGCTAATAAATATTTTACTAGAAATATAGCACGCGTATTACGCACGTTTAGCAACTAAATTAAAAAAAAACTTTAAGTTATTTTAAACTTACAAGCAGATATTAGCTTTATTAGTTAAAAAATAGCTGTAAAGATAAATCTAAAACTTATTTAAAATGCAGAACTTCCTTACTTAAGTTAAATTAGACTTTAAAAGCAGAATACATACGCAGTATATAAGCTTTAGCTGTACTTAATAAATAATAATAGTATAAAGCGTATTACAAAGGTTACTGCATATAAAGTAGATAAAAAGAGCGTACTACTACTACTTAGTAATTCCTTCTTAAGTTAAAAGAGTATCTATATTAACTGCAGAAGCTAGAAGTAGCGTTAGGAATATATAAGGGCAAATATTAACTTAGTAGCTACTAAAGTATTTTTAAAGAACGCAAGACTTACAAATTTAAAAACTTACTTTCTAGGAGTACTTTAAAGTAATAGCGCAAGTATTAAGCCTAAAGTATACATTCTAAACATATCTACAGCATAAGTATAGCATATACTTAATATATTGCAAAATTATACTAATATCTTTAATAATAAAGCTGCTAAAACTCTTTTACAGCTAAAAAGCTTAGATTACGTAATTTTTATTTAACAAGGCAAAAAACTTTCTTATAAGCTTTTTTATACTCTTTTTTTTTGTAAGCTTTAAGTGCTCCGTGAATATATTAAGAAAGCACTATAAAAAGAATAAATTTACTACAGCACTAGCTTTATAAGCACACTAATACTATTTATACTAAAGAAAGATAGAACTCTTTACCTTTGCGTAAATTATTAAAGTCTTAATGCTGTTATAATAAAAGATTGTTACTTACTCTTTTTAATTAGAGAGATACTAGACTGCTTGTTAGGTGTACGCTGTTACACGAGGTTAGTCTACACTTGTCTAGACTTAGTCTGTGTTAGGGCGAGGCTAATGTATGCGGTAGTCCGTAAGATATTGTAGGAGTAATTTTAAGTAGAAAAGAGTTATTATTATTAACTAAAGGTAAATAATACCAATTTTATAAATAATAGAATAACTAGTTAACAATTTGTGTAAGAAATAAACTATTTAAGTTAACTACAACAAGTGTAATAATAAAATTTAATACATTTTTATACTTATTGCTTTTGTCCTGTGTTCTCCTGTGCCTTCTATCTAAGAGGGAGGTTAGGGAGGGCGTTAGCCTCCCTTTATGCGGTGGCCTCTTGGAGGTCCTGTCTTAGTAGAATACTAATTACGTAATCCCTGCGCCTTGCGCGAATTATTACCTTCTAACGTCGTAGCTAGTTAACCCTTAACCCTTGCTTATACGTTAAGGAGAGAATTCTTCTTATTACTTGTAACATTATCCCTCCTTTTAGGCGTATTATCCTAATACCCTAGAATATCGTTTTCCTGTGCCGCGTGTTAAATCGCTAGCTGCATATAAAGTCTTAGTATGCCTATTATATTATATGCTTGTTTTCCTCTACGCCTTTCTAACTATGCTTAAGGTTCTGTTATCCTGTTATATCTGTCTAACTAACTTAACTTAACAGCGTTAGGCCTAGGCTAATTACATTTGTTAGCAGGGGAAGGAGATAACGTTTTATTGTAAGCGCTGTAAGAAGAAGAATTTTTGTTATTTTGTAGATACTGCGACTAGTTGTTGTGCTAGTTATATTTCTATAAAGGCGAAGTGTAGTCGTTTTATTTTTAAAGAAAAGTAGAAGAAAGTAGAGGCTAAAAAGCGTAAAAAGCAGCTAGCGCTTCTTTGTGCTAAAGCAGAGGTTGCTTAGCTTTGCCTAGAGGTTGCTAAGACTAAGGCTCTAGAGCGCTCTTACGCTAATTATAATTACGTAATTCTAAGTCTCTAGAATTATACAAAAGAGCAAGCTAAGGAGAATCTTACCTTTAGTACAAACTTTCTAATAACTAAACTATTACTACCTAGACTGTTAACTAACTTAGGCTAGTTACAGGCTAATACTTCCTTTAATTCTTTTTCTAATTACTTTTTTTTTCTTAAAGACCTAGTTTTTTCTTTTCTAGATGTTTTTAATAGTACTTAAGTACCTATAACTTGCAGTTTGTTAAATTTTCCTTTAGTTTTTAAGTATTTTAGCTTTCTAGCTATCTTTGCTACTTAACTAAGTATTTTTACTAACAACTAATTTTCTGTAAGTTCTTAATTTCCTTAACCTTGTACTTGTTATCTTTAAGCTTTATGTTAGTAGCTAGCTTAGTATCTAAAAGTGCTTTTTCTAAAAGTTTTTTGTAAAAGACAGAGTAGACGCACATGCCTAGTAGCAATTAAAGTTTATAGTTTACGTTACCTATTTTCTTTAGGATTTTAAGTAGTTCTACTTAGAAGTTATTTAGTTTTCTACTTAGTCGCTTAGTTTTTAAGTTCTGTTGTAACAAAAAAACTTTATCTCTTTTTTTAAAAGTTAGTCCCTTAATCTTTTGCTTATTAGCCGCCTTAGCTATTGTAAAGTTTTTATAAGCTATATTTTTGCTTAATTCTTTGTATAGCTTTTACATTAAGCAGGCTTTGTTATCTACGCCTACTACAATACTCTTAATGTCCTTTAAATTCTAATAAGCAGCTAGCTTATATCTGTAGTTCGCGTAGTGTAGTAAGTACTTTATAGTTACTAACCTTATGCTGTTATAGGCTAATTGTGCTATTAGTAAAAGTTTAACCTAGTTGTCTTGCAGCTTATTAGCATACATCCTTAAATACTGTTCTAGTATCTAGTTTATTTGTTCTGTCTAGCTGTCTATTTTAAGGTAAAAGCTAGTTAATAGCTTCTTCTTTACACCTAGTTTTGCTAGAAACGTGTCTTAATATTTAAACGTAAACAGTTTGTTACAGTTAGTAATAAACTCTTTAGGTATTCTATACTCTAATACTAGTGCTTTTGTAACTTTATACACACAGCCTTTTGCTATAATAGTCTTTTCTATAAGCGTAAACTTTGCTGCCTTAGTTAATTAATTAATAATTACTAAGATAGTGTTGCAAAGTTAAGCTAATCCTAGTTCTAATAATTTTAAAAGCTTTACTATAAAGTTTATTATTACGCTGCTCTATAGTTTTGTTAGTAGCTGTAAGGGTTGTAATAGGCTATAAGGCTTATATCTTTTAGGCTTATTCTAGTAACAAGCTAAATAGTTGCTTAGGACATTCTGCACTTTTGCTCGCAAGCGTAGTATTATAAATACCTTAGCTAGTCGCCTAACTATTTCTTTAATTGCTATATGTCTATATTCTTAGGACTTATACAGTTCTTTAATAAGACTTAATCTTATATATAAAGGTACATATATTTAGTTTTTATAAATTATATCTTAGTACTTTTGTTTATCTTGTAATAGTTTATTAAAGCTGTTTTCTTTAGGCTTAAACTACTAGCTAGCTGCTTTCTGCTACTACTATTGTTGTAGCGTTTCTACCTGCTTAGCCACCTTAGCTACCTTAGCTAGTTCTAGCTAGTTATAATATAGTGTACTATTAGGTATTTTCTTAAATATAGCGTTATATAGTTCTTTGTAACTTTCCTCGCGTAAGTTAAATCTCCTACTTAGGGTATCTGCTGCTCTGTTAAGTATTCTAGCGCAGTAAGTTATCTTAAAGTTAAACTAAGCTAACAGCTTAGCTTATTAGACTTGTTATTAATTAAGTTTTTTTGTTGTTATAAACCCTGCTAAGTTCTAGTAATTAGTAAAAACCTTAATCTAGTATAGTAGTTCTAACAAATAGACTTCCTACTGTTTAAAGAAATTAACTACTCCTAGTAGCTCTTTATTGTAAACGTTATAGTTAAGTTCTGCTCTAGAGAACTTTCTTAAATAGTAAAACACTAGTTTTTATTTCTTATTTAGGCACTGCTGTAACAACACAGCTCTAAGTGTATAATCTAACGCGTTAGTCTTAACTTACGTTTCTTATTTTAGGTTGTATATCTCTAGTACAGGTGCTTTAAAGAATATCTATTTAATCTAATTAAACGCCTTTTATTGTTTTTTATTCTAGCTAAATCCTATTTTATTCTTTGTAATCTTAGAGAGGGGTGTAGTAATCTTTAAGTAATCCTTAATAAACTTTTAATAGTAGTTAGCAAATCCTAGAAAGAATTACACGTCTTTAACTATTTTAGGTGTTAGCTACTCTTATACAGCAGTAATCTTCTTTAGGTTTATTTTTACTCTCTTTGTAGATATTATAAAGCCTAGGAATTCTGTCTCTTTAACATAGAATTTGCACTTCCTAGGCTATAAGTATAGCTTGTAATCTTTAAGCTTCTTAAGTACTTTTTTAACATACTTAACATGTTCTTTAAGCGTTCTGCTAGAGTACACTAGTATATTGTCTAGGTACGCTGTAATAAAGATTCTAAGGTATTTGTAAAGCGCGTTGTTAATAACTAATTAAAAAGTTACTAGTGTGCTTGTTAATCTAAAAGGTATAACTGTGTATTTAAATAGTTTGTATTTTATTTTAAACACTGTTATCTACTTATAACTTTTTTTAATCCTAATTTAGTAAAATTCTTCTTAGACGTTAAATTTTGTAAACTACTTAGCTCCTTAGAGTTAATTTATAAGCTTTATAATTAGTAGTAAGAGATATTAATTCTTCCGCGTTACGCTGTTTAACCTTCTAAAGTTAACACATAGTTGCTACTTCTTGTTAAGCTTCTTTACAAACAAGATAGGTAAAGCTATTAAGCTTAATCTTAGTTAGATAAATCTCTTCTTTAGATTTTTCTAGATATAATCCCTCAGCTTAGCATTATGCTTAGGCGATATTAGATACATTAGTCCTAGGCTTAGCTTAGCTCCTTTATCTAAAATAATCTTGTAATCCTAATTCTAATAGTCTGCTAGCTCTGTAGCCTTATTTTCCTTAAAAAGTTCCTTAAACTTGTTAGTATAATACTTTCTTAGTATTTCTAGTAGTAAGGGTCCTTTCTTTGTAGTTGCAACTTATCTTATCTAAATAACTCCTATTTTCTAAAGGTTTTTTACATAGATTCTCTTAATCTTATGTAGTAAGATCTTGCTAAATCTCTTGTCCTAGAGTAAGCTCTAATTTGTTAAGCGTATCTCTCTACGTACTCTAGCAACCTTATGTATAGGTTCTCTTCTAAGTATTGTCTTTATTTGCTAGTTAATGGCGGGGTTATAGGCGTCTAGCTAGTTATAACTAATTAACATATCTAGTCCTCCTAGATCTATAATATTAATATTTATCTAGCACTTTATGCCTGCTATTTGTAGCTTTGTTAATTTAGTTTCTAACTATATTATGCCGTCTCTATATTCTATAGGTTTCTCGTTAGCTAATATTATTAGAATTAGTTCTCTTTTAATCTAGTGCGGTATCTTGTGTTTCTTTACTACTTATAGGGAGATTATTATTTTTATAGCCCCGCTGTCTATAAGCGCCTGCAATTTTTAACTTTATATAGATACAGTCGTGAGCAACTGCTTTACCTAACTATTAGTATCCTGTACCTTCCTTAGAGTCGTCTTAGGTATGCCCTTACTAGTATAACTCTATCCCTAGCAGCATCCTAGTTTTTTGCCTGCTTACTCTTCCTCTTTCTAGGAAAGTAGCCTGCACTGTACTTAGTGCTATAGTATATTAAGCAACTATTATTGTAGCAGAAGCTTTAATAGAGGTTTTAGTAAAGTATCTCTTGCCTTAGGGCTTGTTTCCTTAGTTTTAGCTTCTTAGCTTTGTAAATTAGGTAGTCTGCTGCCTTACAAATATTTAATAATAAGGTAACATAATAGTAGTTGTTTATATATTGTGCTTTCTTAAGTTACTAGCGATAGTATTCGCATTTATCCCTACATTGCGTCTATAGAAGTTAGTAGTAAATTTCTACCTTCTTAAGTTTATAGAGGTAACACTTATTTGCTAGGCATTTGTCTACCTATAAGTTTAGGTAGCAGCACTAGTTCTAGTCTACTCTGTATTCTTTCTTATTTTTCTTATAGAACTTGCAATTAAGCTTGCAGTTGTACTAATATAACTCTTTATATTCTTAGGTACCTTCTACTTCTTTAGCTTCTTAGTCTTTAACTTTAGCTACTAAATTATTAAAGTAAGGTTGTTAGTGTATTACCTAATATCTAACTCTCTTAGTGTTCTTACTAGTAATTATAATTCTTGCTTAAACTGTACATTTGTTAGCGTAGTGCGTTGTTGTTCTGCATACCTAATATTAGTTATTAGCTAATTATTTTAACATAACTTTGTTTTTAACTTTCTAATCTGTTAGCTTAGGTTTGCTTAGAGTAAGGACCTTATTGTCTAGTCTTAGTTGTAGTACAATCTTGTAGCTGTCTATTAAGCGTGCCTCCTCGTAAAGGTCTAAGTTACTTAGATTGTTATCTAGTTCTGTCTAAGCTAAGTATAGCGTTCTTTGTCTAATTATCCTAATCTTAACAGCCGCCTATTTAACTTATTTTTCTTTATAGTTTTTAGCAAAGTGTCTAACTTTACTATATTAGAGACATACCTTATTATTATAACGCTTCTAGCGTTTTTCTTTAGAGAGGCTATCTTGCCTTCTCCTTTAGGTGTTTCTATCTTTAGCCTTCTTTTGTACTTTGCTAGTTATAATAGCGTTGCTATCCCTGTTATACCTGCTGCGTTGCTTTCTTGTATTAGCTAGGCTAAGTTAGAAATATTTCTTCTAGTTGTGTTGTTTTTAAAGTCTGTTGTTAATGCGTGTAGCTAGCTTAATTAGAGCGTACAGCGTATTAGGCTTATTATAGTGTACTAAGCTATTTTTAACATTTTCTTTTAAGCCTGCTTTAAATACTATTTAAAGTGCCTTGTTGTCTTAATTAATTTATGCTTATAGTTGCTTAAACTCCGCCGTGTATGCTAATACTAACGTAGTCTGCCTTAGGCAAGTAATCTTCTTCTTAGCCTAGTTCTTAGCGTCTATTTTTTTAAAGATACGTCCTATCTCCTGTTTAAACTCTATCTAACTTATAAACAAGGCTTATATCTTAGCTTTAATTCCTCTATATTCTACATCTAGTAGGTAGTTGTCTACATAAGGTTGTATCTAGTTAGAGGCTTTGTCTTTTATGTACGTGCTTGCTATAAGAATCTTTTCTTAGTTAGTAGGGACCTTGTTATACTTGCAGTATAAGTTAATATAAGTAAGAAACATTTATAGTTTCTCTTTGTCCTTTCTATACTTCTTTAGCAGTGCTATCTTAAGTTTTCTTGTAGCAACGGTTTATTTATTTAAAGTAGCTATTAGCTAACTTAAAAGCTAATTAATTATATTTATTATTAAGGCTACTTGCTGTGCCTAGATATAAGCCTGTCGCCTAAAATTCCTAATTTCTTATATCTTTAAGTTATCCTTAGTGTTAGAGTTAAATGCGTTAAGCATCTTATTATTTTCTAACGTTAGTTAGTTTAGCGCAGAGGGTCCTAGACCCTGTGCTATATTATTTTAAGTAATTCTCTAGGATGTTATTCTAAATCTTAATTAGGTAACTTATTAGTTAAAACGTCTACTAAAATTCCTAGTAGTTAAAGTGTTACACAGAGTTAGTTTATACTTATCTAAACTTAGTCTGTGTTAGGGCAAGGCTAATGTATATAGTAGTCTGTAAGGTATTGTAGGAGTAATTTTAAGTAAAAAAGAGTTATTGTTGTTAACTAAAAGTAAACAATACTAATTTTATAAATAATAGAATAACTAGTTAACAATCTATATAAGAGATAAACTATTTAAGTTAACTATAACAAGTGTAATAATAAGATCTAACACATTCTTATACTTATTACCTTTGTCCTGTATCCTCCTGTGCCTCCTATCTAAGAGGGAGGTTAGGGAGGGCGTTGGCCTCCCTTTATGCGGTGGCCTCCTAGAAGTCCTGTCTTGGCGGGATGCCAATCACGTGATCCCTGCGCCCCGCGCGGATCATTACCTTCTGACGTCGTGGCTGGTTGACCCTCAACCCTCGCTCGTACGTCAAGGAGAGAATCCTTCTTGTTACTTGTAACATACGCTACTACACTACTTTAGATCTTAAAAACGCCTACTATTATCTAAGGATTAAGGTAGAAAATAAGTAGAAGACTACTTTTAAAACACAATACAGACATTTTAAATATCTTATTATGCTTTTTAAGCTTACAAATGCCTTAGTAAGTTTTTAAGCCTATATTAATAAAGCTTTAAAAAAGCACTTAGATTACATCTGCGTAGTTTATTTAGATAATATCCTTATCTACACCTACAACAACAATATTACGCTATACTAGCATGCTATACGCGCAGTACTTAACTTTTTACAAAAAGCAGAGTTATACGTAAATTTTAAAAAGTATATATTTGCTTTAAACAAAGTTTATTTTCTAAGATTTATTATTACAAAAAGTAGCATTTGCACAGACCTAGCGCGCGTTGCTACTATTAAGCAATAGCCTACACCTACTAGTATAAAGGAGCTACAGTCTTTTCTAGGATTTGCAAATTTTTATTAGCATTTTATTAAGAACTACGCTGTAGAAACAGCACCTTTTATAAGTATCTTAAAAGGGAAACAAGTATTTTACTAGAATAAAAATATACATACTACCTTTATAAGGCTAAAGCAACGCTTTACATATGCGCCTATCTTACATTACTTTAAAGATACACGTATAATTTATATTAAGATAAATACTTTAACTTTTGCTATATTAAGTATATTGTCTTAATTATTTAAGGACAAAAAGTAGCATTTTATTACGTTTTACTTACAAAAACTATAAAACACTAAGCTAAACTATAAAGTATACAACCTTAAACTTTTAGCTATTATATAAAGTTTTAAAAAATAGCGGCACTACCTAAAAAGCGCTTAACATACTATTTAGGTATTAATTAATTATAATAACCTGTGCTCTTTACGCGCTGTATAGAAGCTAAACTAGCGTTAAGCACGCTAGGCTCTGTATTTAAAGGCTTTTAATTTTAAAGTTAAATACTGCCTAGGGCGTATATACCCTACAGACAGACTATTAAGAAAAGTAGATTATAAACAGAAGAACCTATTGTTAACTTAACTATTGCCTATACTGCAGAATAAACTTCTAGTAAAGGTAAAGCATAGTAAAACAAAAAGTTTTACAACTTAACATAGCTAAAAAGGCGCATATAAAACGCATATAGCTAACATTTATAAAATAGAGGGTATCTAAACTGCTAGTGCTATAAAGTGTACACTATGCGTACTACGCTCTCTAGCTAAAGTATTAGTTAGTAACAAACCTATAATAGTAAAGTTAGAAGCTCTAATAAATAAACTACGCTAGTTATAATAAAGAGACGCCTTTACTTTACAGCAAGTTACAGACTCTATATAAGCAGCACACACTTAAAATAGTAGCAGCGCGTAAGTGTAGCGCGTTAATAATAAAAAAGTCTTAAAATATAAAGGCAGAATTTATATTCTACTAGAATAAGCTATTAGGCAGGAGATTTTATTACAGAATTATAACATATGTATAGTAAGTTATTTTAGTGCACAAAAGACTTATAAGCTTATTAGTAAGCTATATTACTAGCTAGAGCTAGGCTATAATATTTAGAATTACGTAAAGACCTATACAGTATACTAAAGAAGTAAAGCTCTAAAATACAGCAAATATAGTTAGTTATTACTATTACTAGTTTCTAATAAGATATTTAAGGAAGTAAGCCTTAATTTTATAACAGAGCTACTACTAGCAAAAAACAATAGTTTAAGTTATATATTTAATACAATTCTTGTAATTGTTAACTACTTTTTAAAGATAGTAATTTACATACCTACATTAAAAACGTAAAATGCAAAATAGTTTATAAAATTCTACTTTAAACATATTATTTTAAAATACAGAGTCTAGAAAAGTATTGTATTTAATTATAGTTTAATCTTTACTTCTGCATTTTAGACAGAAATGTGCTACTAATTATAAGTAAAGCGCAGGCTAAGCACAGCCTTCTACCTACAAACAAATAAGCAAACTAAATACTAAAACTAAATAATAAAGTAATACCTAAAAACGTTCGCCTTAGAGAAACAGAATAATTAAGTGTTACTTTTAACAACTATATAATTCGCGTATAACAACTCTATTTATAAATTAACAAAAATAATACTTTTTTACTTAGTATATAGTAAGCATCTATTGCTTATGTTGCCTTCTAAGGACAGCAGGCTAAAAAAAAAAGTACTAAACGCTGTAAACAAAGTGTAGCGTATACATAGCGCATATATAATAGCAAAAGAATACTTTTTAGTAGCATAAAAATACTAACGCTAATACTATAATAAAAAACATAAACTAAAGATCTTCTGCTAAAAAGACTTAGTTTACCTTAGCATAAAGAATATTAACTTAGCCTACTAACTTAGTAAGAAGCTTTTTAGCAAGTTTATAAAACTATTCTAAGTACAAAAAGTAGTTAGAACGTAAGTTTACTAACTACAACTACTACCTTACTATTACATTTATAATATTTTTTACGTCTTCTTACTAGAATAATAAGAATTACGTAGTAGTTAAGAAAACAATACTTAGGTACTAGAAATTAGCTCTAAAAGTAAAAAGATCTAGAAAGTTAAAAAGATATTAGGGAAACAAATTAGGAATAGCTAGCTAGAGTATTAGCTGTAATAAAAAGACTATAATAAATTATAAAATACCTAGACTCTAGTATTACAGTTTAAAGATATAAAAAAACTAATTAAAAAATATAAGTATAAGTAAAAATTATTACGTCTTAAGTGCACTAAAAGAATATACTAAATATTGTTATTACGCACTTAAGGCGCAAATTAGGTATCTAAATAAATAAACTATAAGTATAAAAATAATTTACTTCTACTTATTATTAAAAATCTCCTTACTACTAGCACAAACCTTATTATTACTACTAATATTATTACTACTACTTTTAGCACTACTGTTATGCGCGCTACTTACGCCTAGACCGCGCCTAAGAAGCAGCACGTTGTCGTTACCTAAGCTCTTATTATTATCTTTATTATTACTAGCAGGACTAGCAATCCTAGCTGTATAACTAGCAATTAATTTAAAAGTAGCTGCTATACAGTACTACTTTACTAAAATTAAGCTTAAGTAGTAAAGCAAAGTTATTAGCACCTAAGTAAGAACTTTTATAGAAGTACTAGTATATACAGTAACGCAGTAGTAGTTAGAAAGTTTAAAGTTAAATTAGCGCTAGCACTATATAAGCTTAACGCTAGCAGTAATAATAGTAAAGTTAGTTTTTAAAATATTAGTATTAGTAATAGCAGTATTAAAATAAGTGCAAAGTTAGTATAAACAATTTAAATGCCTATTAAGCGCTTTAAAAACTTATTTAAATTAGCTAAGGCGTAGTTAATAAAATAAAAATACTTACTTTAGTATAACTGCTATAATTACTTTCAGCATAATAGTTATAATAATAATACTTAGTCTTACTACAAATTTTTTTTTATTTAGCAATACTTTACGCGTAGCGCAGGCACGTTATATATATAGTAATAAAATTAGCAGCTTTCTTAAGCACGCTAAACTTATACAGCTAAGTATTTTGTAAGTAAAACTTTTTAATATACTTAAAATTTAAATAGTAAACTATAATAAAAATTAGAGCTTAAAGTTAAAGTATGTAATAAGTGCGCTAATATTACGTATTAAGTATATTAAGCAAGACAAGGACTACAAAAGATATACTAAAAAAAATTTTTATTACTATAGCAAACATTACTTTGCATAAACTACCTACAATAACTATATACTCTTACTTTTACTTTTAAAAATTTTTAAAAAACAAACAACAAAATTTAAAAGTTACTATAATAATGCTACAGAACTTAATTTATAGAGCTTGCTATATATCTAACTTATAAGTAACACGCGTCTTAAGCGCACATAACTTGCGCGTAAAACACGCTCTTTATTAAGCTACCCTTATATATAATTTAGGAAGTTTTAAGTTAAGGCTGTTAGGACGCTAGACTAGAGGGGGAGGCTCTGTCACAGATGGTAGCGTGTTAGCTAGATCCGCCAAACTCGCTTATTATTAGCTTGCCTACCTGCAATTGTGCTTATAAGGGGCTTCTTACCTGCAAGGATACCTGCAGGTATTATTGCTTAAAATATACACACGTTATTATTTGGAGCTATCTCTCACTATCTTCTGTAGTATAAAGCAAGTACTATTGCCTAAAGCCACCCCTTACAGCAAGGCAATAAAGTAAAGGACGTCCTAGCCTCGCAGGAAGGGTGCATAATATATACAAGTACCTTAGCTACTAGATTATTAGCCTACTTCCAAGATATCTATTTCTATAATACAAGGTTAATTAAGAGGTAGAAACACCCTTACTTCCTAAAGAGTAGACTTAACAAGTAAAGGGGGATGTAGATACGACGCAGCAGAGTTCCGCCACTCTAGTTAAGTTTTAGACGCAACATGTTCTAGTAAGAGAGATGCTGTCCTTACACAATCTTATCTTTTTATATAAGGCGCTACTAATTAATTTGCGCTTTAAGATTAGTATAAGAAGCTTAGTAGATATAAGGCCTAGTACAGTAGATCTAAGGCGCAATGCGTAAGTAATCCTTAATGTGTACAAAAATTCGCCAGCAGAAAAGTAAAAGAAACCTACTAGTGGCCGCTCTAGACCTTCTTGTGCATACTATTATCCTTGTATCAGGCAATCAACATGTAATTAACCAGAGGGTAGATATTACACCGTGCTAAGCCCACAAAGCGATCAGCTCAACAGATTGAGATTTAAGTTTGGATTGTGCTTTTCTAAAGATCCCGTGTAGAGATAGAGCTAGTAGCAATGCAGATCGGTTGTGATGAAAGCGATCTGCGGAATGATCCTTGCCGAGTTTGAGGTACCTACTAGGCACGCCACATCCCGAAGTAGTTTAGATTTCACTGGAAGAATCTTCTCTTGAAACCTAAACTCCTATGGTATCCCTCTTCACCATTGCACCAGCGATTTTGAGTGCTCTCTCTGAGATGGTAACTCCATAGAACAGGCTTAGAGATTGTCCTAGAATTGCATACACCATCTAATTTCATCAAAGACCCTGTAAGTAGGACGATGGTGGAGAAGTGCTGTCAGGTAGCTTACTTGAAACCAGAGTATACTTTCATCTTTCCATCGATTCTTCAGACAGACGAAGAACTTTTTCCGAATGTTTTGGACTTTTACCGGAAGAATTTAGGCCCCAGAGCGAATTTACATGCGCCCAAGATGCCCTGACTCCACGCCAAGCTTCCGTTGAAACTACGCCGCAATCACACTCTCCACCCCATGCTCGCTTGTCAGACGAAGCCATCGAGCCTTACAAAGCTGCCAAACTGCCAAACTCTTCAAACTCCTAGAAGCAATACTTTGAGACCCTTGACATACCGTGTCCGTGCGCGTTTTGAGCCAGTTCATGTTTTGAGCCACCCCACCAAACTACCACCTACACAAATCGCGTCATAACTC